>KL270551.1:289-21137 GCA_000699545.1 Podiceps cristatus
GGAGGCTCCGGGCTTTTCGGATACTGATTTGCAGCTTCTTATCGACTAGGGCTCTGCTGTGAGTGCTAGCGCTGGCATCATGCATGGCAAGTCTTAGTTTAGCTAAAATGCAAAAGAAAACATAGCAGAAAACAAACAGAAAAAAGGAATAAAATTGAAAATAAAAAAAGAAAAAAGATGCAGCAAGAACACAAAACATGGACCATGCAAATACTGCCACAAAAGAGTTCACAAGGATGCTATTGTTTCCATTAATGCACATTCAGCTTAGCCAGGTGTCCAAAAACATTAATTGAAACTAAACCAAAGTAAAGTAAAAAAAAAACAAAACCAAAAACCAACAAACAACCCTATCCATGTTTTAGCCCAACTTCTCATCCCCTTCCCACAGATTCTTTCCAGCCCTACCACACTGATGCTTCCTTCTGTCATCTACCCTCCTCCAGTATCCTCCATACGTGGGGCTCCCTCGATGTGCAGGAACACCCCACTGGGACTTGCTGGAACAGAAGCTAATAGAGCTGTAGCACACCAGCTGTACGCTGCGCCCTTACTCTGCAGTGCGTGAGAGCCAATTTCTAAATGCAAATGCACAGGAGCTACCCACTCTGTCTGCAGCCATTCTATACAGACAGAGGGGAGCATGGGGTGAGACAGCCAGCCAGTCATAATGGAAAAAGACCCAAAATAAAATGAAATCACATAGCACGCATTCTCAAAGGTCACAATGCATTTAAGCACTTCAATGTCCTAATGCTTTTTTCTTCATGAAAGTCAGGTACAGCATAGATCATTTCTGTTAATCCAGGGGACTCAAGAGTGGGCTATAATTTTCTTCCTATGCTATACCCTCCATGAGGAACAAGGGAGCTTAATGCCCTTTGTAATTTGGTCTGAGGATTGGGAAAAATTGTTAATTGAGGACTGAGTGGCAGGGGGAGTTACCTACCCAGTGCTTGCCGAAATGCACCATTTAGCACCAAAAAAGGGCACATCAGCAGCCCAGTGCTATTACTGCCATAGTGCTGGAGAGAACAACAAAAGCCAGATGCAAACATGAAAAAAAAAAATCCAACAGAGATTAAAAGGAATAGGACTAAACCCCCCCAAAGGGAATGCTTGAAAAAAGGAAAGATTCTGTCTCCCTGCATGTTCCTAAAGACCAGCTGGATCCCCATATTACTACCGGATCATTTAATGTGATTCAAATGTTTCAGACTCTTTTCTGTATTAGTAAATTGTCAAAAGCGCAATAGCTCAGGCAGTTAGAGTTACTTACATATAGCTTCATTACAGAGAGCCAAAGCTGCAGCACAATCCCCCTTCTGCTCCTGATTCAGCGACTCTTCAAAGATCGAGTCTGCCTCCTGCATCGACTTCTCAAAGCCATCACTCCTCCCTGCAATGGGCAGCACCCTTCATTTTGGTTTCATTCATTGCAGAACCCTCACTTACCCTTATCCCATCTGCGATTGCCAAATTCTTCCATGTGCGGAGTCTCGCAGAGGCTGCACATATCCCAGACTGCACCACCTAACCTTCCCTAAGCAGAAGTACCACTTGAGCACCCTGATACACTCGACATCTACACAGTAAAACAATGTGAGCCAGGTTTTTTTCCACATTTTTTGTTTACTTGAAAGAGTTGTACTGACTTATATTATTTTCAATAGTCTAACTCAATACAAAAGACGGTATAGACATATCACAGAGTCAGTTCAGATGACTTCTGTCAAGTAGGAATTAATCTAAACTAAATCTAAACAAAAACATATCAGTAAAAGGTATATAGCAGGTCAGGGCTTTCCTCATACCATATCTGAAGTCCTCTGCCAAAAATCATGTCTCTTCTTCAGACATCCAACTACTTCCATACAGAATGGAAACAAACTGAAACAACTGAGATGTCTGGGGAACAAAAACCTCAGACTTGAGTGTGAGTGAAAATGTCTATGTCTACACAAAATACTTCTACAAATGTGTGTTCAGTGCATACACTCAACTGCTGAAAGAGACATACAAAATGAAAATCCAACAGTCTTGCAGCTTTAGGAGAAAAAAAACCACATGTGTAAGAAGCCACGATGACAAACAGTTGTCAAGAATTCTTTTTGCAATGATTTAGAAAACAGTGTTGGAGAAGGATAAATCATCCTTGGACACAAAAAATAAACCACTGCGTCCTGGCATCAGAACATCCAGCTCTGAGAGGAGGAAATGTCCAAACAATCTGGTCTCACCTATTAGACATTATGCAAGTTATGCACTAAAATGTACACATTCAAATGAGCAGGGGAAAACAGAAAATAAAATTTGACTTTCGATTTTGTTTAGTTAGAAGTGGAGTTTTCTAATGGAATGTCTCTGTCACTGTGGTAGAGAACATTAGTATCAGCCAACATTAAGTTACGTTTTCTCAACTTGCATAACATACGCTATGGTCTGGCCTGCTCCCCTACACCCTCGTGCACAGATACAAACACAAACTCTCTTCTACCATAAATGCCAAAGAACCTGCATGAAAAGCAAGTACTGCAGAGAGAAGTAAAAGTTGTTAGAGCGGCGAGTTAATCAAGCAGCACATTCAGTTTCAAAATCAAGGCCAGTAAACTAAAGTTAGCTTTCTTCGCATGAATTTGGCAGTTTACTTGAGGGAATATGAGTCACAAGGGTTCTGGAGTTCTGCGCAGAGCAAGCCTCCCAGGCAGTCAAGCAGCCTGTTAATGTTAAGCCATTACATCTCTGACTGGGGGGGGGGCGGGCAGGGAAAGGCTTAAAAGAAATAAACAAAAAACTTACCCAGATCTCAAGTCAGTGCCTTTGTAAACTCCTCAAATGTTCTACTGAAGTCTTTTTTGATTAAGCATTATTCTAGTTTATTTTCTTTTCAACAAGGAAAATCTAAGCAACTTTTTCTTTTACCAACTAACATAAGAGATCAAAGAGGGGTAACATCTTGGAGAATATGCTATTTTCTTTCAGGCAGCAGCAGCAGAGAAGACATCATCCTCATGCTCAACAAGAGAGGTTTACCTTTCAATTTTTACATCATTAGCATTTGTGTTACAAGAGTAAACACTAATACTAATTTAAAAAGACATCCAACTACTCTGGTACATCAGAGTTTTTCACCTGGTTACAGGCAGGTCACAGCAGGACCTGTTACTAAGTGGCTCACTGATGGTCTGCAAAAATAATAAACACATTCGCAGAGTCAGGTATTCTCATAGAGATCATATTTTTCAGCTGCCATTGGCAGAGTGACATTCTGGCTGCTGAGCAGCTGGCGTGGCTGCAGGCTGCAGAGCAGTGGCTGTGTTGTGCCAGAGCTGGCATTGCTGTGAGTGTCCCTCTCCTTCCTCTGTCCTGCAGCAGTAAAACAGCACCTCAACTCTTATCTACACCAGGTTTGAGCAAGCAGCATGGGGGTGCAAGGAGGCCTGGCAACACAGGAGGCCACAGTGGCTTTGCCCCAATCGTGCATAATTTGTGGGAGCAGAGCGTAGGTGTTCACTACACCTTCCTTGGCTCTGCTGACCTACTCGCAACCCCCCAGTTATATGCTCTTCCAGGCCTCACACTCAATTGGGTCAGTGCACTTCACCTCACCTTCT
The DNA here is from genome assembly GCA_000699545.1 of Podiceps cristatus. NCBI lineage: Eukaryota > Metazoa > Chordata > Aves > Podicipediformes > Podicipedidae > Podiceps > Podiceps cristatus. The sequence goes on from KL270551.1 coordinate 3,904, forward strand.
CTCTGACCCCCCTCACTGGTTGGTGGGAGATTGAGGACTAAAACAAAGTTGAGGGCTAAGACAAAGGCACTACATGTCAATCCTGTCACCAAGCTCCCTCTGCTGCTGCTCCGTCCTTCCAATTAAACCTCTTCTGCTGCCACCCCCTGCCAGAAATACGAGGACTCATGGAAAAGTCAATCAAACTTAGTATTTGGCTTTTGATTTGTTTTTTTCCCCCAATTCTTTTTCCTTAGAGAAGATAAGTAAGCTAAACCCAGATCATATTTTCAACATTAGATCCAGCTTAAGCCTGCCACAGTGCTTGTTTGTTCCCACCCCTGTGCTGTGGCTGCACAGCTGGGCAAGAAGAAAGAGTGGAAAGTTCAAGGGCAGGAACAAGCAGAATTGCTTAGGGCAGCAATGCTACCAGAAACAGAACAGTGGTCTAAATGAACATGCTATGCCGTGGGTGGACCTGAGGCTCATTCCAAGATGTTGTTGAAGCCTAGTAGCTAAATCTAGATATCACTACTAGTAATGGTGCACATCACCACATAAAAATGGAAAGGTACAAATATATTAAAACCACCTCTGCATTACTTTGTTGTCTCATTTAAGAAGGAATTTGGTCAAAATACCAAACACAGGGGTTTTTGCATCCTATAGGTTTAGAACTGATGGTTTTTCACTAACTGAAGGTTATAAAATTGTAATGGAAGGATGGGCCGGGAGGGTGGAGGGCGGGGGTGCGACAGGGAGACTTACAATAGGAAATTAAGTTCAAAGGTTCAAAAAACTTCAGCACTACAATCCTGCCAAAAAATACTGCATTCAAAAAGTTACCCTGATTCTGCAGTTCATCTAGATCCATGAACCTGCTGGGACGGGGATTAAAGCCCATTGCTGCTTCCATTTCCTTTTCTCTTTTTCTGCGTAGCTCCTGTTCGCGTGCTCTCCTTGCCACCTCCTCTTGCAATTCATCCAGTTCACTCTTTAAAGGGATAAATATCTCCCCACCTTCAAAAAAACCCCCAAAAAACCACAGTAAAATCTCTTAAAATATCCCTTTAAAAAGACAAAGAAATATTAATGGAGAATACAGTTAACATTAGAAAATAGCAGACTGACCAAGCAAAGACCACAGAACTTCAGATCATAAATTTTGGGTTGTTAGGTTTTACTTTTAAAACCCTGCCCAAGCCATTTGGTTTCCGATTGCCTTCCCCGTGTCAGTGACTGGCAGAAATGCTGCAGTATCGCTTCAAGCTCCCCTGCAGCACAGCCCAACCCTGGATTCACTGACCCAGGAAACAGCAGGCGGAACAGAAAGAATCATTGGAAGAGATAACCCTAAGCTGATGCTGAAATCTTGAGGCTTCTTAGCGTGCTCATAATCTGTAAATAATGCTGTCAAATTAGCCAGTTCATTAGCTTTAGTAAGCAAAATGGATTCCAACTGAGATGCTTTTTCATCTACCTGCGTAAGTAGATGAAAATGAGAGGAAAATAAAGCACATGAATATCCTAGTCACAGCAGAAATCAGTTATCACTAGAGGCTTCTTACTGTGCTCATAATCTGTAAATAATGCTATGTCAAATTAGCCAGTTCATTAGCTTTAGTAAGCAAAATGGATTCCAACTGAGATGCTTTTTCATCTACCTGCGTAAGTAGATGAAAATGAGAGGAAAATAAAGCACATGAATATCCTAGTCACAGCAGAAATCAGTTATCACTATCACTTCAACTATGACCTGTATTCAAAAAGTGTTTCCTCTCTTCCCTTACCATTCCCCAGACAACCCCCGTTAGTAAATCTTGTGAGTTATATCTATTAATTACAACGGTGTTATGTTCCTCAATGTTTCTTTTCCCTTTCCTCAATTTCACTGTGAAGATAAACATCCAAAAAGTAAAGAACAACTCCAATGCAATTTACCTTGCGAAACCACTGCTGCCAAGGAAGCGTATCTTACCATTTCCAATGGTGTGTGGGCTGTTTGCCCAGCTCCCAACTGATGCAGCAGACTCCACTTCCAAGACGCTGCTACTGTGAGACTTTGGGATGTTACGCCAGGCAGGAAACAATCCACCTGCTCGTTTCATATGAGCATCCCTCCAAGAAGAGAGTAATTATAGTTTACCATTTTACTCATCTCTCCAAGAGAAATTATATCTACATTTTTATCATCACATAAATATTTACTTGCATTTTAATTTCCTAAAAAAACCCCCCACCTACCATAAGAAAATCTTGGGAGAAAGAGAGGAAGAGAAAGTTAACAAGGGGGAGAACAATAATTCTAATCTCCTCCATAAAAGATGCAACGCATATTAAACCCATGGTCTGATAGCCGTTCTCAACAGATTCTTGCCCCTAAAAAGCTACTATTCTGGCCATAAATGGTCTTAGTTACGGTTGCCTGAAGTTTCCTAAGCAAAGGAGAGAAACACATTGCAACGCCTATTTATTTCTGCATATAAATATTGCAAGACTTCAGTGAATGTCTCAAACTGAAAATGCTGAAGACTTCTATACAAGACTACTAATTTCTCATTTTGTACACGGCTTCTATTGAGCAATGGCTTAACTGAAACAAAAAGGTCTATGAGCTGTTTAAAGGACAAGCACAAAGTTTGATATTTTAGTTGAGTTTTTAAATCATAGACTAAGGGTACAACTATTTCAGATGCATCATTTTAGTCAACATTTCTCATTTAACTGAACCCCATTTCTTTTTCTTCTCACTAGCAGTAAGCTATCAATACACAGACAAGAAAAGGAACCAAACTCACTTAAATTCCTATTTCCTTTCCATTCCTCTACTGCTCCAATAAACCTGTATTACAAGTTAGGCGCAGCATTTTGCATTTTTTAAAAGTGTCTACACCATTATGTAACTACATGAAAGAAATCAAGACTTCAATCACCCCAAAAATGAAGTTTGTTGAAATCTACCTGTGTGTGCTGGAGCTTTCAGACAGAGGCATGTCCAGACTAACTGGGCTGTTGCTGTTGCGTTCACTGCTTTCATAGCCAGACTCCATCCTTTGTATTAGATGAGGGTGTTGATCCACCATATGATGCTGGGTGCCCCGGCCTAGCACACCACGCTTGTATCTGACATTTGACTGGCTTGATCTTGTTTCTTGAACAGCATGTTCCTTCACCTCATTCTCAATAAAGTCTTTCCCTGTCAAGGCAAAAGAATATTGATAGAAGATCCAAGCTTCAATACAAACAAATCACACATACATTTGTTAGCTTCTTAACCACACTTAAACCAGAAGCACTGTCTTTAATTTAGTATAAAACTAGCAATATTAAGCAGAAAACCTCCCAACATTTCTACAGCATTCCTAGTAATATTAAGAAACAATGTGTTCAACCAATCTGTTTGAATCTCTCCCCTTTAGTATAACTTAACATATTTTCCCCAAGTAACAATCAAGTCTGCAAAAAAAAAAAAATCCCTTCTTTCCCATAAAAAATTGTATTTGTAGAAGACCATTTTACAGTACACCCAACTTTATTTCCAGTTTGTATTTGTTATTGTACTCTGTCACATCTTCTTCAGACATTGCACTTACATTGTTTATTTTGCCACTTAAGATTTGATGAGGCTTATGTAACAAGTTCATAGAGGACAGGAAAACTACTTTTGCTTGCCTTTTTTTTCATTTAAAAAAAAAAAAAATTCTTCCTTACAGATTTCACTGTGTATTCCCACTTGCCTCATTTACTCCCCTTGCTTCCTTGCCTAGAGCTGTGTTCTCTTCTCCCTTCGTATTCCCTTTATGTATTTCTTCATGTTTCCCAACTCTTTTCAACCTTAAGCTCCTTCTAGTCAGTACCATCTGTCCCTCCTTCTCTCCAAGCCCCCCAGTTTCTGCAACAGCATCCTCACTAACAACTCCTCTACTGCCAGTCACACGAACCTCTGTCCTTCGAGCACTCTGAGATGGGAACGCAGTAGCTTAAGACAGCAGAAAAAACAGGAACTGGTAAACTGCTCTCCACACCCTTTACAGTTTCAGGTTTACCCTCCTCTTGATAGAGAGCAAAATAACTGTTAGATTCTTTTGCAGACTGGGGAAAGGGAAGCAGGGAGCCAGAGCAGGGGCCCCAAAAGATACCCAAAGTTGTTTCACAACAGATTTTATTACCTTCAAAAACAGCAAAGCTGGGGACAAAAAACAAAGTGTCTACGTACAAGTTGCATAGCTGCTATAGTGTAAAATGGTCCTAGATAAATCATCACTGGCCACCAGGCTCTTATCCTCACAACAAGAACTCGAGACTGACACACAAGGTACTCACTGCACCGCATTCTGAGCCATCATGCAAAAATACCACGATGAACCAGAGGAAAAAAAAAGCAGACCAATACAAAAGGCCATTTCAAGGGATGAACTTTCAGATACTTAGAAGTCTAGCCCTCTGTGCATTTAAGCCGTGCAGACAGTAATGTTTCCTCATTATTTCCTGACGTGTCAAATTTAGCACACAGAAAACAAACAGTAGTATGATACATGCAACATGAATACCCACACAGAAACCAGCCTTCAAGGATGTGACTCACCACTGACCTAAATGCCATGTTCAAAATTTCACTCTCCTACTTTACTTTAACAAAACCAGATAGTGGAGGATTATAAATTCCACACATGCTGAAATAAATCTTTCTTCTCAAACTCTTACCTGCCTCTTCAGAGAAGGGGCTAAGCTGCGTGTAGCCGCAATGTTTCCTCTTGTCTTTACTGAAGATGCTGTCTATATTCAGAGACTCTCTTTTGGGTCTCCAGGTTGGCCGGTACCTGCTAGACGAACTGGATTTAGACTCACTGCTGGTACTCTCTACTTCCCAGTCTCGAGAGTGTACAGACAGACTTTTCGAGGGTCGTGTTTCTGCCTGATCCACACTACTCCCTCCATGAGGGGAATTCTGGATGGTTTGAGAGTTCTGCTGTGGTCTGCTGTGGATCATATTGCTCACTGTCTCTTTAAATTCCCTCAGCCTGCTGGTGCTGCTGGATGGTTTGGGGGCAGCTCTGGGGGCTTGTTTCTCCTTCAACGTTTCTCCTGCAGTTTACAGAAACAGCAAAAGCCACAAAAATAACTTCAGATTAAACTAGCAGCCCTACTTGCAGCATCTTCATGCAGACTTTGCAAAGTAAAAAATAAATGAAAAACCACACCAAAGAAACCCCCCCACCAAAAAATAAAAAAACCAACCAACACCCCCCAAGCAAAACAAACCAAAAAAAGAAAAGATAGGCAAAATACTGACAAAAATGTAAGAAATAAGGAGGGAAATGCATGTACACACTGAGGATCTTAAAAACATGCAGAAGAGATATTGATACGCAAAATAAAGTAACATCTCTTGCCTTCACTATGGTATCCTGATGACTGAGCCTCATCTCCTTTTCGCCGAGACCGGCTAGAACTCCTCTTGCGGTCTGCCAGCGAGCCCTTTTTGGAAACATGCCTCTGATTGCACTCACTGTCAGTCAGGTGCCCTGGAAGGACAGAAGAACACAGTAGAGATGACAAGAGCCTTCAGACCGAGTGTTCTGTGCACTAAGAGCGGCAGGGCTCTCCTGCTCCTTAGGAGCTGCAGACGCTCCAATGCTAACTGGCAGGTTTGGGTAGTTTTTGTATCCAAAAGTTTATGGTTTTGTCTTGGAGAGGGGAGGGTGTTTTTAAGGTCATAAAAGAACAATACAGCCCCTCCAAGGACTTTGTTAATGAAAGCTCATCCACAGTGAGAGGAAAAAGTTAACTCTGCCTTGTCTTCTAATAGTCTAAGGACACCACTTTCTTGCTGTCTGAATACTTTTTCAGTTTTAACAGACATGAACATGAAACTCCTGAGGACAGCTTGCTTGACATTAGTCCGTTGAATGAACTCAAACACATGAATGAATTGCCATGTAATAATAAATTACTGCATATCATCAGCTGCTCTGCACTAACTATCCATCTGCACTCTCTTTGCCTGCAGCAAGTACTAAGTAATCCAAGTGAGCTTAGTCTACAGTGAAGAAGCCTCAGTTGGCTCTCAAGGGCTAAGCCAGCTAATTCACATCTGCCACAAGCTAAGAGCATACACACAAACCATCAACATGGATCAGCTGACACACAACAACGTTCCCTTACTACACCTCATATGTCTGAGTGCTAATACTGTCTCTTGCACACAATTTATTTCCCATTTCCTCACATCAAATGGGAATTAAGAGCATTTGACATCACGAGTTTTCTGTATTGCCTTTTCTTAATTTTATGGTTCTCACACATTCACAGTCCTAAACCTGCAAGCACAAACACACGCATGGCTTTACTCACGTGAGTAGTCCCAAGCAGAGATGCAGGATAAGAAGGGAATTTATCAATAAGCTACAAAGACTTTTCTCTAGCCTTTATGTCACTAACTTTCACCTGATGATAGGAAAGGAAAATCCCTACTATCCATAGTGGATTAACAGCCCCCAGACCACATAGATGGCTGTTTTGAGCCTTCCCCCTTCTCTAGAAATTAACATAAAAATCAACAACATTTAAAGCAGATTTTACACATAAAATCATACCTTTAACAGTTGAAAAAATAATTCACTTCAACTACAATTGCTACAGAGATACAACAATAAATGAGTGGGAAGGAATCCAAACAACAAAAAGGAAGATACAAGACTCGCATTTCTATTCATTTGCAAAGTGGAGAGTGATTTTGTAGCCAAATTCTTTAGAAATAAGCAGATTACATAAGAGAGAAGAAATTAAGAGGAATGTTGGCAGTGAAGATAGATGATGTGCAGCATTTAGGTGACTGAGCATGAGTCAGTGCTTTGGGGGAATATTTTTTCCTTCACAGCATGGACTGTCACGCATCTTTTAGGGACTGAAAGAACAGTATTATCTTATACTTTGTAGTGGCTCCCCTCAAGATAGAAGAGACTTATGTTTCACTTCAGAGTGTACAACTTCTCTCGTTAAATATTCTCCCCCCCCCCAAGTTCTTTCAACCTGACAGGGAGTGCTTGGTTAGCATCCTTCAAGTACTGTAACAGAAGCTATTTTAAAACATTTAGTATTGCTGGAGGTAGCTTAGGGTCTGCATAGACTCATTAGAGCCCAACTTAGCCTTGTAGAATGAAGGCTGCTAGCTCTGAATAAATATTTTCTCGTCCCTTCATAAATTGCAAATTGTATCCTATCATCACTGGACATGTAATAGCCATAGAGGAGATGCCAAGAATCAAAAGTTTGCAGGACACAGGCTTTGTTGTCTTTACCTGGATCCTCTAGAACAAAGACTAAATGTAACTAATGCATGAATATAGGAATTACAGTCTCAAGAATACTAGCTAACACTTTAATTCACTAAAGAAAAATGAATCTAAAGTAACAAGCCAGAAGTTCTGAGTGCCCAGTCATATGCTTAAGAGATGTCCCTTACTGAATGTATTACTTATATACCTCATCCTCCAGAGGTGGGATGGCTTCATAAGCAAACAGTGATATTCAAAGGAAAAGTTTAGTTTTGTAGGGGTTGTATGCATGTCTAAGAATACGTTAGAGAACAAAATCAAACAAGACAAGACAGAACGCCCCCTATTCCCTCCCACTGCAATCTCAGTTGCATGAATAGGGCAGCCAGAATACGCACATTTTTCTCAGCAGCACAGGTTGGCAGACGGAGCAAGAGAGGGCTTAAGCAGCCACTCTGTGTCCCCGGTTCTGAAGTACCCGGGCGCGTGAGGTCATACAACCCAATGGTGGTCCTTCCCTGGAGGACGATGTGGGATAGGGTCCATAATTTTCTAGGCTGGAGTAGTGGGTAAATGGCCATTAAATGAAGAATCCTGCTCTTGCCCAGAGCGACTCAGTTGATAGGTCAATGTGGATGGCTTCTTTACAGCCCCACGGATCAGCATTTGATGATTGAGCAGTTGTATGAGTTGGCAGACTGACTTTTTTGGAAAGGTTTTGGGTAGGTAAAAAAAAGGGGAAATGCCCAGGCAGGTGACTAGCTAAGGGCTCAGACTGACTATAGCTAAGGCTGAATCAGGGAAGATGAGGACAACTGCATTTAGGTGGTGAGACAGGCTAAGCTGAATAACACAGGGAATAACACAGGATAGAATCAGTAGGAGAAGAAAGAAAAAGAAAAGGAGAAAGTCACTAAAAATGACAGAACAAAAGGTTACATGCCGAACTTCATGCTTACATGTTTGCAACTATCTCCCTACCCTCCCTTTTCTGCTGACTTCTGCATGGCAAGTTTTGCAGGGAGGACCTAATCTGATAAACCCTCTGACACTTTTGCAGACTATATAAACAACATTCCACTAGCATTTTCAATTTTGTTGTCTTCATACTCTGAAGATCAACATAAATTTTGTTTCCTCATCACTCAAATTCTGCTCCAACTTTCCCTTTTTTCTCACACTGTGCCTAGGACTACGACTGGAACTTACAGTGCTAAGTATTTGCTAAAACATTAGAAGTACTGACAGGCTATCTAAAACCAGGTATTCAAGTTACTTGGACCTTTGATGAAGACTGAAAGAGTACTGAAGGAAACCAACGAAACATTTTTTCCAGATTTTGATGTGAAAAATATTTGTACCATAGCTTGTTTCATTTGAAACAAGTACACATATATTGTCACAGTACAAGAGAGCAACTATTCTGCAACTGAAAGGACAAAGTTGTATGATAGCTGTTGACACTTGTGCAACAAACAGTTGCTGATTCAACTATTATGTCGTCTTAGAAAGTCTATTTAAAGCACAATAAAGTAACTTCTCAGACTTACAGACCATACTTCTGATGCTTGAGAAGTCTGACCTTAACTCATGCACTACTTTTTCAGAAGTGAAGTTAGAAGTCGGTAGTGTATGCAGAAACCGACTGACTAGGGTCACTGGGCATGAATAATAGAGGAGATCTAAGCCTTCAGACTTCCAGTTAACCTCTTTTCAACTAAAGAGTATTCAGGCAGACTGTTCAGCTGCCTAAACGAACATATATACAGACTGACTTCTGGCTGCAGACTCACTTAACTTGCTTCCATGGCACAGGCAGGAAACCACCTTATCCTCCTCCCTGGTGCAGTAAATACTACCAATGCTCACTTACATAGAAAGTCCTTAGTGCTCAAGTCTGGGAGACTGTGGTGATGAAAGCGCCTTTCCCAGACAGATGCCACTCCTGAAATGAAGTAACTGCCCATAGATGAGTAAGTAGCACACACAATGCTTACCAAACCATACAAGGGTACTGTACAACAGACTCCAACTTACAGAATTATACAACAAAGAGAGGAGGTGGGATTGTGGGATAACAGAAAACATGTCTGTAAGTGTTCGTCTGTCTAGATTCAAGTCTACTAAAGCTAACAAGACATTTAAAGTTACACTTGTTTTTCAATGGTTCATTATAAACAAAAATACTTAGGATACTAAACACTGTTCATTATTCTGTTATAGGTTGTATATATACATTTTTTTACTGGAATTCACTGCAGTCATCATACTTAATGACAGTGATCACACCGACATAATGGTATCTGCTACCTGTGTCCCTGCTGCTTTGTGAAGCTGCGTCATTCTCCACATTGTAGATAACCGTCCCCTGCGAGTCAGAGGAGAAGTGACTGACCACAGACTCATGGTGCGCCTGTTTGTAAGGATAGCTGTCTGTAGAGGAATCTGTCCTGGTGTCACTTGAGATGGAAGGTTCTCTCCCTAGGGAAGGAAGCAATGTCAAATTTCAATCTTTTGGGGCTATTATGGAAGTCAGGAGAGGCTAAAAAAAAAGAAAACGGGAATAGAACAGAGGAAACCACACAAAAGTTAACAGAAAAACAGAGTAGCAAACATACAAACTCAGAGACAAGGATGCTAGAGCTTATGGCAAAACTCCTCTCCTTTGGAACGGGGGAGAGAGTGTCATTCCTTCTTGAAACCTTTATTTCTTTTGCTCTGATAACTCCAAAATTATTAAATCCTTTTATTATGCAAAATTAAACTACATCCATTGGACTGAAAGTACACGTTACTACCACACTGAAATTACTCTTTATTAAATTTCAACACTATCAAGTGTAATTAAAATAGGAAATACACTGCTTCAGGAGAAGTCAAAGTTAAAAAATTAGTCAGTACAAAAATATTGTAAAGTAACAAGAACATCAAGAGTTATAATTAGCAAATTTCATTTATTATGCATCAAAATCTTATCTACTAAAACTTTATACTGAAATTATATTATGTAAAGCAAAGTAACCCCGCTTCTCCTCAAGAAGCTAGCATTGGTCCACTGCACAAGTGGGATACTGAAAAGGATGAAGCATCATGATTCAACTTCAGTACAGTAATTCCTAAACTCATTAAAAGAGGAGAAAATACAATCTCCTCCCACCACTTTCAGAACATAAAATTAAAAATCTAAACAGTATGAAGACTGGGCCATTTTATATATGTGATGCATACACTCCTGAATATACAGGATATTAATTTCATACTCATTCCTCTGTAGAGAAACTAACAAAGAATAAAGAAATTAAAAGACTAAAGGAATTTAATCGCAAACACTCAGCCTGACAGCACTTTGCTCTCACTGAAAACACAAGTCCTGTAGTTGATGTTCTATTTAAGGATGCCTAACAACTTCTCAAGTCAGAAACTTCCCCCCACCTCCCTACTAGTTACAAATCTTATCAGTCTAAAGAAATACGGGATACAGCTGCTAACGAAGATGACAGTCACAGAAAGAGAGGTGAATGCAGGCAACAGGACTCAGTGATGTGGAACTGAGGACTAGAAAATAATTTGTAAACTGAAGTCTTCATTCAACAGAAAATAAAGAACATTAAGAGGAGTTGTTTGCAGTTGGCTTCACAACATTTTGTATAGCACCTTTGACAATCTTTCCTCCATAATTTGTAGTATCAGATCTTGATGTGATTAGATGCGTTTATCATGTTCCCTTGACAAGAGTTCAGGTACAATATTGTGATTAACAACTTAAGAATAAGCAATTTTTATTAATTTCTGAATTATGGGCTGTGGATATCTGATAACACAGGAATCCAGAAGAAGCTGTAGTCACCCTTAGTGACAAAAAGGCCATTCTGAAAAAAATATTAGGGCAGAAAACTCTGGATACCAGCAAGGCTAGGAAATAATTCACTTCTATTTGACAGGAAAATGTGTAGGGTATGATGTCTCCTGGCACTTCAACCTCCAGTATCTCACAAAATCTCTCAACAGCTTGGTTATCAATGCTGAACACCACAGACTACAGGAGTAAGCCTTGAGGACTCACCAAATGTTTTTTGAAACAAAAGAGCAGGTTATTCACTACAGCCTTCTGAATTTTATCTGAAAGGAAACACCTTTTCATATATATATTTTTATATTCAGCTTCCTGAAGTAATTTTAAAACACAATAATATTAGATACTGCAGAGACAATGAGCAGAAGGGATATCTATGTATTTCCTGGAGATCAACCAGCAGAACAGTAACGCAAATTTACAGAGTATATTGACCTGAAGCTAGTAGAAGTGCTCAGAACTGATATATAGCACTGAAGGCCCTTCCTCTCCCTCCTCCAGACTTCCCCTTTTTTTGGAACAGGAAGATAGGTTTATAAATTGCAAGGCATCTTGTCAAGTCAAAAGTGAAGGTCGTCTTACCAGTGGTTTTATTTGCATTTATTTTAAGAGGAGTTGGAGATTTATTTCATTACTGATAGATTGTCAACACATAAATAAGGAGACAGCAGATGTTCTCCACAGATTCATTGACCAGGAAGCATAAAGTTAGCTACTGGCCAGGAAAACCATAAAATACTATTGGAATTACAGTTGTATAAATAGGCTAGAATCCTGGAAGAAAGGTTGTATTTCTGGGGTTAGTCTTGCCCTGCTGTTCTTGGCAACCTATAAACCCGTCTCTAATGAAGGGTATTTTCCACAAACATCCAAAAATAGAAACAATCATCTTTTACAAAGCTATTACAATATAAATTTAGATCCAGTTTTTATTTTCACCCTATCTGGATTGCAATTCTGTATCTTTCTCAGTATTTATCTATTTGTCTTTAAATGAGGCCTCAACCTCCAATGGTGTGACTAAACGTTGGAAATTACCGAGAACTTGAGTAAACCAACAGCCTGCTCAGGCCATTTCTGATAACTTGAGCAGACCAAGTTCTAACCTCGGAAGCACCTTATTTGGTCATACCTTGCTAATTCAACAGACTACCATTAATACAAAGAATTCAGGAAGTAGCAATGTGTTGAAGGCCTCTGAGATGTTAAGTGCTATCTATAGCTGTAGATCTTTTCTGATACAAAACAGACCACAAAAGATGAAGTAGTAAGGATGATCTGAGGGCATAAGCCTCTGCCAATCCCTTCCCCTTCAGTATTCCACAAATCAGTGCATATTTCTTGCACTGCTTTATCTAAGTAAAAGACAAGCCAAAGGCTGAAGATAAGCTGCACTGATTCTCTCTCATTTTTTATTTTTAATGAAACTGTTTTCTTCCCCTTCTCCCCACGTCCCTTCACCATCCTAGCAAAGGACTCATTTATGACATTTCCTTAATGTTTCTTTTCCCTAACGTCCCTCCTGAGTAAATTCTGCAGCTTCCTTTAATTTTTATGTGTTCGTGCATCTCTGTTCTCGTTCCCTTCCTGTTAAAACTGCTGATGGATTTATGAACACAGTCATTGAAGTCATCCGTTGTTGTTCCTCTCTACATCCATGCCACAACAGGTTCTTCCTCCCTCCGTGCCTTTCCTCCCGTTTCTTTCTCCAAACAATCAACAGTCTTGGACTGAGAGATAGGCTCAAAGGTGAAACACTGGAAGTGCTCTTCAGAATTCTACATCAGCTTTGACAAGCAACAAAAACACAGCCAAAACAGAAGAGCAGCTTTTCACATGCAGTATTGCAGCATAAAGGTACAAGGCATACACCCTAGACTGCTTACCTGAGTCTTCACTGTCATAGCAAGTCCTGCTGTATTGCTGCAAATCCACTTGAGGGGGCAAGTCTTGTGTTGACACTGGAGTTCCTCTCGGATCTGCATACAGCAGCAGCAAAGGCTGGTAATGACCCTTAATGCACTTTGTCACAACATCTTTCCATTTTGGACCAATCTGAATTAACAACAACAAAAATACACAAGAAAGCTTATGCTTTAGCTTTGCATCAGACAAAAAAAAAGGTAAAATTTCTTAATCCATCCATCACCATAATCAAAATGAATAATAAAACACATCAACAGCATGACAGCAAATTCAAGTCAAAGCTAACCACTTTGGTGTGCAAATATTTCTGTTGTTACAGAACTTCTGCAAACATTTTGATAGGTCAGGCAATAATTCATATAGTTATATTCAGCTCAAAAATCATCCCCATGTTCTAATACAGGTTTTACCTAATACACTGAACATCAGTTCCAACAAATTTGCTCCATACATGCAAATTCTACTAAAGCACTGCAGTACCTATCCTTGACAAAGCTTTGCTGCAAAGAAACAGGACTGTGAACAAATGCAAGGACTAGAGTTTTCCCTTTGAGATTGTGCTTGGCATGATTACAGGAGAAAACTCATCCCTATCTTTGGGCTTCCGTGACTAGAAGGAATAAAAGGAGAGTGATGTGAAATAATGCCAAACTAACTAATGGGATGTAGTAACAATGTGCCAAGATCCCAGCACTGGTATCTTTAATGTCAAGGACCTCATGCTTGGTGAATAAGGGGGGCGGGGAGGGGCAAGAAAGCACTAACAGAAGTAGTGAAAAAACTGCTGTTGGCAGCAACCACTAGGGAAGACTGACATCTAGATGCTTCAACAAAGAACCCAAAAAGCAGACACTAAATACCTACACTGCTTGTCAGCAAGGGAAATAGATGTACGACAGCTGTGTGCACAAGCAAACTGTAGGTTTTCAACCAACAGCATAAAAGCAAGACTGGCAGCCAACAGAACAGAACTAAAAACAGGGCTTCTGAGATTTCTGGTATGCTTTTTTGAGAATGCTTTACTTCGCTTAGAAAAAGCAGCAATAGAGTTATGGATCTTGAGTGAAAAATAGTCAAAACTTCTCAAAGCCTGTAGAAAACAGGATGAATCTACACAAATTTCTAACAGATTATTTTTTCTAAATATTATTTTCTCACCTCTTTGACATGAGCATCATCAAAGTACATCCACTTGCGGATTTTAGTTTGGAAGAAGAAGGTAGAATAGTGTTTTCCGTAGTAACAGATCATTCCCACCAAATACAGCTCTGAGTGTTTTGCTCTGTCATCAGTTACTCTGAAGAAGAGCTTCAAGAATGAAGGTAAGAAAAATGAAAGGAGAAATTAATGAAATGCCCAGAATTTACATACTGCTTTGTGTTTTAAGACCTCAAAGTACTATAGACAGGTGTCAGGTTTTCACTACAAGAGAGAGAGAAAATAAGGCAATAAATACTTAAGTAATTAAGCAATGTTTAAGCAAACCCAGTGACATAGACCAGGAGCAGACTCCTACCAACTCACTAGATGCTCAAGAATCAAGTCAGTCTTGGAGACTGTGGCTGTACTTTTAGGAAGTCATTTACTACAATGATATAATACCTTTTCAGAATTTTAAGTGTTATTCTATTCTGAAAATTTGTATTCTGTGTTGTGCTTGCTGATTATATCAAATACTGTTTAAAACACTGTCTTTATTTTGTAGAAATACAGTGGTTCTGTCAGTGAACAGCTGGCATTTATTCTGACTTAAGCAAAAAGAAATTTATGACACCACCACATAAAAGATGAACTGAAAACACAGGTAGGTCAAAAGAATTCAGCACACTGAAGAAAAAAAAAAATGCTTTCTGACTATTTAATTGATGGTGTTTTATTTAAAAATGCACAGGACTCATTTTTTTAGTGCATTACTGCTTTACTATGCAAGGACCACAATGTTTCATAACCACATTTCCATTAACTTGCACTGATTTTAATACACTATGCACTGGCCAATCCATTTTTTTATATATGTGTGTGTGTATACACATTAAAAAATACATATATATAAAACCTCAATGCTACAATAAGACATAGCTACAATTTGGTATACCAATAATTCAGCTCTAAAGCATCAGCTAATGTACAGTGAGTGAATCCTCTAGGAAACAAACCTTCATATCCCAAATGCTACATAATTTATTCTATTATTCAATCGCACAGTACCAGCCACCATCTCACAGAGACTGTTCAGTTATAAGTAACTCTTAAGTGTTATGACCATACACTTCAAAGACCAGAGGATTTAAGGAAGTTAAAAACCAAAACATAAAAAAACCCAACAAAGCAAAACACCCCATAAACTACATTTTGGCTTCAAAAGAAATAAACTTCTGTTTTTCAAAATAAAAGAGTACATATGTATTCTCATAGAAATAGAACAAACCCCAATGCAAAGTTTCCTCACAATTGACAATATTTTTTGATTCAGACAGGCTCTGTTTTCTGGAGTAATTTTTAATTTTCAGTCATTTCAGAAATTCAAGAACATGCAATTACACTAGTACTTTCACAGGTTTTTTTAAGTATTTCAAAAACACTCCTATTTATGGACACTGAAAAGGTAAAGATGTTGACCTTTTATTTTTCTCAATCTGCTACTACAAACTACCATAAGAGACTGCTTATAGGTAGTGTCAGAACACAAAAAACTCACATCTCCCAGTTTAAGGCAAGTGCCCAGGCTGTGAATCACGTCCTCAGCCAGATCAGAGTGGTCTGAGTCCCAAACCAAGCCAATGGTGATGATCTGTGGAGAGTTCATCAGCACACGACGAATACGGATCTTTTCCCCACAGTTACTCTGAGGATTTAAATAAAAAAAAAAAAATGAACATAATCCTTCCCTTATGACAGCATACTTATTAGTGCCTTGCCCTACCAAGTTTCAAAAGTACAGCTTACAAAGATGTGGTGGTGAAACACAGCAGATATAACATGCTTAGTGTCTAGATATGAGGTTCTTATGTCACAGATGAGGAGCATTATCAAGACTATCTGATATTCACAAGCTTTAAAGTGAACACTGCTGATTCTTCCTCATACTACTGATAATGATTAAAAGCTATATTGCAAAAGCAGACTTATTAAAAAAAAACGATAAGCAAGCATACAGGAAAGATCCCAAAACATTATTAGGAACTGGACGAAAAGCTCACTTTCTTTTGATCAGAATCTCCAATTAAAAATTATATTTGCTGAGACTGATCCTTTATATGACTCTCAGAAAAACTTTCAAGGTGCTACTTTGTTGTTAAAATTGGGTGGTTGTTCTACAAGGTACCTCAAGCATCTCATCTTAGGACAGTTAGGTCTGTATTCATATAAATATGAGAGCAGCAGCTGGAAGATCAGGAGAACAAAAGGCGCTTTACTAACCTACAGCAGTTCTTCATTCCTTTTTCCCTTCCCCCCCCCCCCCCCTTTTTTTTTAAAAAAAAAAAAGTAACCACCAGTGCTTATTGACCGGCCAGTTTCCCCTCACTCTCTAGTCAGAGCACTACTCAGAGATAAGCTTGCCTGTGAGGCTGAGATATTTCTTAGTGGTCCTTCAATCCATCACCTGTTAGAACTGTGGGCATCTTTAAAGCATTATGAAAAAAAGTTCACCATCTGAATTAAGAGACTGTCACTGCAATTTCAGCAAACAGTGCATTATCTTTTGCAGGGTGGGGGTGGAACAGGACAACTATGACAGTCTTTTTGCAAGCCCCACTTTCCCCCTGTGGCAGGTCACAAAGGTACCTCTGCAAGATCCCAGAAAAAAGTTTTCATATCGAGAATAGCTTCTCATCTCTAGAGAGACGAGTTTCACAATTGGATATAATCATTCCTGACACTACAACCAGGGAAGAGATCTTAAAGCATTTCTTCCCCACAGCAATCTAGAAAATTAACCAGAATTTCAGTCCCAGTTATCAATGAGAAACAACAACCACCACCAAAAAACCCAAAACCAAACAAAACCAAACACCACCAAAAACCAACCAAACAGTAAAAAACACCACCAGAAAGGAACAAGCTTAATAACAAAGCAATAAAGAAAGATTATTTTGCAGGTAGAAGTCTGTGATATTCAAATGTAGATATGAGGTTTTAATATTAAATAAATATATTCACACATATTTTGCAAGGGTCATTCAAAGTATAAGCATTCC
>KL270551.1:21168-31231 GCA_000699545.1 Podiceps cristatus
CCCACCCCACAACAAACCTATCTTACTCTCAAATTGTCTTCTTTTCTTCAGCTAGCTAACAGCAGCATTTTCCGCAAGACGAGAGGAATATGGCATCCTGATAAAAAAGCTTCCCTTGTATGACTTTTAGGACATCCTTAGCTAAGCCTCAATAGAGGCTATTTCCTAAATAGAAAAAGGAAGGGGCAGCAAGTGCTGGTAGGCATTTTTATCCAACTGATTATTTCACAGTTAAATAGCAGCTCACTCTGACAAAGAATGTTTTTCTATTAAATTTCCCATGCTTTGGTTATTAAATTCCTAGACTTATATGAATCTTTTAAACAACAATACAATATCTTTATTTCTTTTACTTATCTAAGTGGGACGCTATTTGACAATATTCCAAAAAAAGGAAAGTAATGTTTCGATGAAGACTAAAAGTGAATGTTTCAGAGTTATAAGCTACAGAAAGTGAGGAGGATAAAATGGAAATACTTACACTGCCCCCAGGAAACAGACACACAAGTCATTCCTGTTAGAGCCTGTCCTGTTTCACCGGGGACTGGGGAGGCATTTAACAGTAGCACTACATGAAGCAGCAATTATGCAGCTGTTTCCTGCCCTACCTATTAATCAATATGTAAAACCAGTTTGATGATAACTCTTCTGGCATCCTTATCTAAAGCCCTGGATCTGGACACACTCAAATTAAAAGGTAGGACAAGATATCAAACTCTTGCTTTCAAAACTGAGTCCTTATGAAAAAAAATTATGTGAAAAATACACGGGGACGTAATCCAGCTGAATTTTGTCAGTCTTTCACTGCACAGCAGAATGGAATAAGAATAGCAGCCTGTGACTATTAACTAGCCACAGGCAGTAATTGTTTTAAAGTGGTTAAATGTCAGTCATTACTCACAACAACTATAGATTACACTTTATGGTCAGTATCTCCCACACACTGAACTGCAAACCTCACTCAAAACCAATATTTTGTGATGATTCCTGCACCTTTGGTGTATCTCTTGCAGATATCCTGTGTAGCCTGTAAGCTCTTCGCTGTTGGGATATTTGGCAGTGGGAAGCGGCAGTCCTTTCCCTCTGACCAACATTTTGGCTGTATGCTGCAGGTATAGCAGTTTGGTTAACAGTTCAATTTATTCCAACTGAAAGGTGGTAATGAAGTTGAATAGAAGCCTGTCTAGGCAAAAACCCCGATCTTGTACACATGATTACAGTGACTGGTACAAAAGTTCTGTGTTCTGTGCCATAGTATGGTACTGCTGAAAAGATTTTACAAGAAATAAGTACTAATTTTCCCATGCTATTATTACAGATGAAGCACACTACCCTCGATGGAAATAATCACCAGAGAAACTGGATGAAATGTGGGAACACTGTTCTAAGAAGTCTAGCTATTCAAAACCACTGTTAACATACAGAAATCTCCTATAAAAAGATACATCCTCCAAGTTTTTTGTCATTTCCATTTCTTTAGGCAAGATCCCAGAACTTCCATCATAGGATGAAAGCAGCATGATTGCAGCTTCTTGTAATGCCAGTGTTGGAAGCCTCACCAACTCTCAGTAACGCTGAACACCAAACATATGATAGGTACTGCTAGCAGAAACGCAGGCTTGAACAGGAATGGATTGTGTGGCTGTTCCCTGAGAGTAACATAAGCATTTCCATTTTATTCCCCCTCATCACCTTTTCCTGTGGTTTCTAACTCTGAAACATTCATTTGTAGTTTCCATGTAAACACTATGCCTATTCCTGCTCTCACTACTTGTATCTAGCCAAAGAAGCACTCAACATCAGTAGTTTTTCTTTTCCTTCACTGAATAACTGAGAGGTACTGAACTCAAACCCAAAGAAAGCTCCCTTATCTATCATTTTGATCATTATCCTGAGCTAAACCTTGAAAATGCTCATGAGTTAAAAGGTACACATTAGCGTAACCTACTAGATCTCTTCTGTCTTTTCCACTCCCCCATGAAAGGAAAACCAAGGATACTAACTGGACAGTTTCGCAAGTCTCCCATAGTGCTGGCGTTCTGTAGTAGCTCTCCAAACATATCTGGAGTTGGTTTCTCTCGTCTCTCCAGCATACAAATAGCTTGATTGCTTCAGTATAGAGAAAACATGGAAAACACAAGTTTAATAATAAAATAAAAACCCAAATCCACATTAAATATGTTTCACTGAAATTTTCTGAAAAATTAACAACCTTAAAGTACACAATACTTTTTATATTTAATATTGTAGTACATAAAAATCACATAATTATTAAGTGTGAAATACTACACCTTCCATGATAATACTGCATAAAGAAAACAAGTACAGCTTGAAACAGAAACAGTTTCTAGTTTGGCTTAAAATTTGCATCTTAAAAGCAAGCTTTAACATTTTGATAAACACTCGGTTTTGAAATGAAATATTTGCTTCAAAAATGCTTCCCTTCAGTAACCACAACCCTAGTAAAGTAGCACAGTAAAGCACATCCTTAATAAAAAAACTATAGACAAAACATAGCACAGTACTCAATTAATTTCACTGTCCAAGTTGAAAGACAAATGACAATAAGTACACAAGAATACTAGTGCTTAAAGCGTGTTCAAGCTTAAAATGGTTTAAGAGGTAAATAAATATATCAGTTTATTGGTGTCTTTGAAATAATGTGTGATTTAAGATTTATTGAGATGTTTCATATAAAGTATTGAACACAATTTATATAATTCTTTTCCTTTTTTTCTAAAAAATAACATTCTGATACACACTGTCTGCTGGCAACCTAAATGAAAACTACAGCTCAATGGAACCGCCGGTAGCAGCCACAAGGGGGAATGCTTTACAATACTCCTGATACACTGGTCAAGTGATAGCTTTTAACAAATCTGCATGAGAAGAGCAACAGCAGTTTTCAAGACATCTTTTTGGGGCTCTAACTACTTGTCTCACATGCAGGACAAGAAACAATGAGAAGTTTTCATCCCAATCAAAATTTCAACACAGAACCAAATAACAGACTCCTACCTTGATCAGATTTAAGCAGCTTTTAACTGAGCAGCCACCTACTAATAAAAGAAGACTTCCCTCCTCTAGCATTCATTCAAACAAACCATTACAGAGCTAAAGCTATTGCTCTGTTCACCACCTCCTTTATTGAAAGATCATGGTGACCAGGGGATTTCTCCAACAACCAGAAAAAAGCAAGAACTATATATCCACCCAAGAAAGGATTTGAGGAACTCCGGTTGGTCAGTCTCGCTCCAGTAACTGGGGTGACAACAGACCAAATCTCCTTGGAAATCAACTCTGGGCATATGAAGGCCAAGAAGGTGAGTCAGAGCATCCAGCATGGATTTACTAAAGGCAAACTATGCCTGACCTACTTGATTGTCTCCTATCATAAAACGATGGGTTCTGTTGAAGCAGTTAACATCATTTGGTCTCTAGCAAGGCTTCCAAGTCATCTACAGCTCTCTTATGCCCAAACTGGGAAGTGTGGACTGCACAGGTAGAATGCAATGTGGACAAAAACCTAGTTGGAGCTTCAGGCTCAGCAGATCAAAACATAACCAGCAGTCAGTTAAGAGTTATGTTCCTCAGGGGTTAATACTGGGGCTGATGCTATTTAACATTCTCATTAACAAACTGGATAATGAATCAGAATACACTCACATCAAGTTTACAGATGACACCAAACCAGATGGAGCAGTCTACATAAAGAAAAGTAGTGCTGTCATCCAGAAGGATCTTAACAGGTTGGAGGAACAAGCTGACAGGAACTTCACGAAATTTAGTAAAGGAAAATACAAAGTCTTCCACCTCAGAGTGAGCACATTCAGTGCACCAGTACTGGCTGGGCACTGAATGACTGGGGAGCCACATTGCAGAACACTGGGAGACAAGCTGAACGTAAGCCAGACTCTTTGCAAAGGCAAACGGAGAAAGGGCAATAGGCAAAAGATGCAGAAAGGGAAATTCTGACTGGATCAAGGAAAAAAAAATTTCACACTGAGTGGTTAAGCACTGGAACAGGAAGCCCAGAGAAATTACGGAATTTCTGTTCTTGAACGCTTTCAAAACTCAGCTGCACAAAACCCCAAGCAGCCTGACTTAGTTTTGAAGTGAACCCTGCTTTAAACAGGAAGATGGAGTAGATGTCCAAAGGTTCTTTCTGGCATTTCTGGTCTTTCAAAATGTACATGAATCCTTGCCGCTACAGTTGTCAGATTCATAACCATAAACAAGGAGACACACTGATCCATGCCTAAATTGATATCTTCTGCTCCACTAAATTCTCATATTCTTTATCACAGTTATCAAAGCTCCACCAACTTTGAATGAACCATGTTCTATACATTTAATCTTGTGAACGTAAAGATCAAACTGCAATACCAGTATTAAAAAAAAAAAAGTTCTCTTCACTGTAAAAATCTCAACTCACCAGAGTGAAGTTGTGGAAATATAATGCACCATCTGGATGAAAGGTAAGGGGTCAGAGGTGGCACCACAGCTGGTACACACACACTGAAGAGAAAGAAAACGTAACAGAAGATTAAACAGGTATTTCCACAGCAACACTTCTGCTTGTATGTTTTTTAGCATGGCTATCCTAATGTCTTAGGAATGCAAATATGAAACTTGAGAACTGGTGATTTGTATAAAGCATGTATCATCATCACCTGTTCAAACAAGGTCATCGCAAACTTCTGATGGGAAACGCAATGTGGTGCAGTGCAAATATCTTCTTTTGTCTCATCTGCAATGTGGAAGTGAATTCGCATTAACAGGTTTTCCTAGCCAAAGAGAGAAAAAAAGGCAAAAAAAAGCATTAGATTATTTCAAACGTAGACAAAAGTTAAACTATAAGTCACAAAAGCACATCAGATGCAATAATGCTATAAGTGTCATTTACAGAGACGGAAGACTCCTGCGAATTTATGAAAGTTGCTCAGAAAACAAAGAAATTGGCACTTGTTTAATATAAAATAAATGGCGGCTACTACTGATTTGAAATGCTATGTCAGTTAACCATTTATTGTATTTACTAGCATTATTTACTAGTTGAAGATTGTCACTGATTATTCTGTCCAATTCTCAAGAATCAAGAGATTCAACCAAATGCAACTGGCAGAGCAGCTCCAGTTTTAAAATTGCTGTGTTGCCACTAACTTCTCCTCATCAACACAAAGTAACCTGAATCAATTTCGATATTCCAAAGGGGTTTGAAATATGGCAAATAATCTACATTCTACCAAAAAGAACTAATAAATGAAGAGGCAGATTGAATTTTGCATGAAACAAAAGTGCTGAACATTTTCTAGATATTATTTCAGACAACTCCATCTGTTTTCAAGTTCCCAGGAGTTCTTGTCCCAAAACCACCTCTCCCACTGTTGCCAACATTAATCTGGGGGTGACAGAAGTCTACTGACACCTCTTCCAGCAGCACACTTTTCAGTATCATTATGAGCTGCCTGGACAATTTATAGGCCTGCAATAAGCAGGTCAAGATTAATTATTAGGCAAAATAGCTCTGACCTCATACAATTTCCCTTGAACTTTAGATTCTAAATTCTTCTGCCATTTAAATTAAATCTCTGCCTTTAGGGCTAAAAAGGCTAACTAATTGAAAAGCTATGGAATTATCTCTGCCTTAAAGCTTGACCTCAAAAGAGAACTTGTACCCATTTTAACTGTCCTTGTGCCAGTACAGTTAACCTAATAAACCTGCTTGTGGGGACTCCCACAGCAGTATTAGGCGGGCTATGTAGATTAGCTTTCTCAAGAAAGAAACTAAACCAAAAGCTCCCATGTTCTTCTACATCCAGGACTCTGTTCAAATGCTGGAATGCACACAAAGATTTAACATACAGGGGCTCCTGCGTAGGCTGATGCAATTTATTTTACGTTGAGGCTTCCTTGGCATTTTTATGACCTCTTACAGTGCAAGTGTCAAATTAGATAGGTACAGAAAATGAAAGACTTAACATATGGAAAGGACCCCAGTCTAATAGGTGCTTTACCCAAGAGAAGTTTTACCTTGCAGTCATAAATCCAGTATGTTTGTACGTTGGTTAAGAATTAACATCTTTGTTAACAACCAAGTAGGATACAAACACACTTGGGCCACCCTATCTATGGACACTATCATTTTCAAAAAGGGAAGCAGTCAAAAGGTCAGCAAGAGAAAAATAGCTCCTAATTAAGTTAAAGAAATTCAGGAGACTAAAGAAAGGAGTAAGAATGGGTAAGAATAAAATCTTAACATAATGGATGCCAAGAAAGAGTTTGAGTATAAAAAGCAAGCAGGTCGGTAAACCTAGGGATGAAATATTTGTGTAAAAGCTATCTCCCAACCACACTGATGAGATAACCATCAGATGGTTTATAAATACAGCAACATAAATATTTGGAGATGATCCATTTTACTTATAAACAAACAACTGTGTTGGGTTGCATCTGGTTTGTTTGTTTATTTTAACTTCCCCTTAGCTAGAGTTTGTGAAAATACATTTTCAGAATAACTGACAAAAAACCCCGTCCTTTCACCCTTTTTAGGGGATCCTTAAAACTAGAATTCTAGATCATCTTGCAGTGCAATTTTTTCTCTTTTTACAATTCACATCCAAGACACTTGAGACTGCAAGCAGTACATATGCAAAAGTAACTAAAAATGGGTAAAACTGATGTTTCCATTTCAAAATCATTAGTGATGACTCTCAAACCAATTACTGGTTCCTCACTGAATCACCTCAAGCTTGGGGATCTCTCTGTGGATTTCTCCAGGCCATGCATGCCAGGTCTGTTGGAATTTGGCAAGGAATTGGGGGGAGGAGCAGGGAGGGGAAAGATGGTGTAGTGGGGGTTCACATCGATGCCTGTCAAACCACCTTTCGGTTATACTCACAAAACATTCAGCAGCATCATCCATGATGCCCAGCTGGAAGCGTTGCTCATCCTGAAATGTCTTTGCCAGTGCAGTTCGCAGGGCATCAGAAGGCAGAACCTTCTCACTGCTACATTGAAACTGGTTGAAGATACTCTAGTAAGAAAACAACAAGATAGTTAAGTTACTATGTTTTCAAAACATGATTCAAGTTATCTGAAAACAAACCGCAAACCTTTAACTCACTTTGATCAAGCAACACATAGATATTTGTACTGTACAGGGACTACAAGAGAAAATCCTAAAAGTTCCTTCTTTGAAATCAAGGGTACCTTTGTGTATTCCTTCCTTTCCTTTCACATATCCAAGTGAGGCTGAAGAGCTGAGGGGCAAATTTCCCTCAGTGTCACTCCCCCTTGGATCTTTCTCCAAATTTGGTTCCTGAAGCAAATATGATGGACACCAAAACTTCCTCACTTTTTATTCCAATTTCTCCCTCCAGTTCACTTTTTCATTCCCACCTCAGTAGCCTTCCTCTTACACATGCCGCCTCCTTTCCTCTTTCAAGCAACTCTTTCCAAATGTCTTAGCCCTTAAACAGCCACAACCTGCTGCTTCCACTCTTTAAGGAATTTATCTTCCAACAAGTCCAAGAAGCAGATAAGAATCAGATGATTTTGGGGTCAGCAAGCAGGAAGGAAAAGGCACAACACAAACAGAAATTCCTATGTGTGGCCAGCTGTTCACTTGTTGCCATAAACCCACATTTTCATAAATGTAATTCCCAGGTCATTTGTAAGGACAAGTAGTTCTATAGAGACATGTTATCAACTAAAGTATGGGTTGTATGCACAAAAGTTCAGTACATATTCCCAGCTGATTAAAAACCCACTTTTATTTTGTGTGTGCATGTAGGCACATGTGTGTATAAGATGCGTAAGATATCCTGAGCAGCTATTTAACTTTCACTGTGCCCTCCTGCAAGAACGGGAACATAATTCTGTATGCAAGATCCTCAGTTTAAGTAAAAACTTCTAGCCCTTATTTTCATAGGCCAGTCTGTCTCCATCACCACTCTGGTCTACTTTCTACCTCCATTCTTATGACAAGCAATCATCTTCATCAGTCTGCTTGTCCTTCCCTATAAAACTTTCCTTACAATTTCCCTAAAGATTGCGCAAAAGCTCCATTCTTACTGCAAGAGGAAAAAAAAGTATCATCTCCGGTTGCGCTCCACTTGGCTTTTTTGCCTTCTAAACTTGGTCAAACAAGGAGAAAGCCAGCCTCAAATTGGTTTGCCTGTTAGGTTTTCTTTCAAATCTACACAAAGAATCTGTAGCAATTTTGATTCATGTATTACTTCCTCCCTTAATCACAGAAAGCTTCTCCACAGCATACTTAGGATCTATATTAATTGGAAATAAATAATCTGAATCTTACTCTCTTTTAACTACTCTTCTTTGTTTCTTATCAGAAAATGAGCAGATAAAAACTGAGAGAAAGTTTGCCAAACCGCACGATGTTGGCTGCTTTGAGGATGCTGAAAGAGCGCAGAACACAGCTGCTGTCGTACCGCTAGCAAACTGACCTCTGTGTCCCTGCCATTTCTGGCCATATAAATGGTACGGTTTATATAGTGTTGACGTATTATCCAACGTAGATGTAAAATGCTCATCTGTCTTTACTGCTATTTTTATTTTGGTAGTCCTTATGATGCTCATTCATAGATGAGGGCCCACTGTGCTGAAGCCCATAGATAGCTCTTCTAATACTGCCTTTATTAGAGTATCAAATAATGATGAGGGAAGTGGTAATGAAGAGAAGGCTGTGAGGCAGTAAGTGTCACACTTCATGAATTACAGACAATACCGCTCCTCAGTTACCTTTTATATATACCTATGTAAAAATTGAAAGAATGACAAAGTCTCCATACTTAACCACCTTGATCCCTATTTCTGTCACTCTGATAACAGAGCAAGTCTCCTGTTTCATTAGAAAATTTTCCTCATTTCAGTGGACCTCAAAAAAAAAAAAAAAAAGGCAGTGAAATGAAATTCCATCCTGCTTCAACACTTTACATTAAATAATTTATGAGCACTTGAAAATATTCACAATTGTGTTTTAGAAATGTGTTTATTCTGGTTATTATCAATCTCACTTCATAGAAGTGGAAACGAAGACACTCGCCTGTAGACCAGCATGCAACCTCACTGGAGGGAACTGATGGACAGGACAGGTTTCTTCAATGAAAGCTCTGAAATGGTTCCGCACTCTTCAGGAGAAGAGAATCAATGCAGACTCCAAAACAGGTAAAAGGAAAAGCAAGCAAGCAAACCAGATCTCTTATTTTACATTTCCATTTTTAAAGAAATCATATACTTCACTTTTACCTGTAACATACCTACTAGTTAACAAAGAGATTCAGTAAGGAAAAGGTGATCCTAGTGATTATAAGCAACTGTTTTCCACAAGAACCTGCATTTTAAATTTCTTTTGCGTCACAAAATAATTACAGCCTTCACAATTAAAACTAAACCACTTTCATTAAATATAAACAGCATAAGACTCTGAATTCTGTTACCACAACCACAGGACAAAAATACTTCAGTAACAAGGACAAAAACAATTCAGTAACATCTAAGAATTCTGTGAAGAAATCCAGTATGTAAAATCAGGAAGTAAAAGATCCCAATATAATACAGAAGAATGTTTCCTAAAATTTGTAATGACATAGCACACATTGGTATAGTCTTATTTAGATTATGAGGGGGGGAAAAAAAAAGGCTTAAAACCAGTGAGTAATTGTGCATTTTAATCTAATAAAAATCAAATTTTATCACGTCCTTGCACACTGTAGTTCAGAGTACACTGGAACGCAGTGCTTGTAGGAAGTCCCAAAAGCGCCTCAAATGCAGTCAAAAGCACTTTGAACACAGGGGAGTTGCTTTTCATTGGGCTTTGGCTGGGGAATTTGGGGGCAGGAGGGAGGAAGCAGTGTTTCCCCTTATTTCAAGATAGGTTCTTTGCTCACCTTCAGAACAGGTCTTTCTTGTCTCTCAACCTTATATGGACAGGTGTGGCATTTCCTGCAGTTTCATCACTTTAAGTTATCTAAGTCAGACCTCTCTCCTTAATTTCAAGTCTTGCCCTTGAGTGATACTGTTACTCACCAACACATTTGTT
>KL270551.1:31252-46933 GCA_000699545.1 Podiceps cristatus
CAGCTGGGCACAGACCAGGGAAGCACTGTTGAATCTGCCCCAGGAGTTTTCATGTTGCCTTTTCTCCAAGTGCTTCTGGAACTTAATGAAAACTTTATATATGAAACACTGAAACTTTGTTCTCTTCTAAAAACTTCTTCCCCGAATTTTAAGATAGTGAAAACCTGATTAGGGTATTCATCACACCAATGACCTCTCTCAATGACTACATTCCAA
This sequence comes from Podiceps cristatus, assembly GCA_000699545.1. Taxonomy (NCBI): domain Eukaryota; kingdom Metazoa; phylum Chordata; class Aves; order Podicipediformes; family Podicipedidae; genus Podiceps; species Podiceps cristatus. The sequence goes on from KL270551.1 coordinate 31,469, forward strand.
CACAAATGAGCGTATCCCTAACAGCAGCAACAACAGGATAAGACACTGCTAAAAGCTTCATGAACAAGGGAAGTCTCTCCTATTTTACCAGTTTTTGGTAACTAAAATCAAGGATGTAGGAAAAAAAAAAAAAACCCAAAACAACAACCCACACTCAATCTAGCTTAACATAAAATCTGAGCAATTACTAATATTGTATTAGCAGCAATACTTTGATTTCTACACTGATGTCCTGTTCTTGACATGTTGGTAAATCTACAAGCCGAGACAAAGAACAGCATGAGCAAAAGATTTTTTAGATAGGAGGAATGCCTTCTAGTCACACTGCATTCCTGAGGTCTATAAAAAGAAAAAAAAAAAAAAAAAAAAAAAACAGCCCATCTCCCTCCATATCCCCTTCCCTACAGATCTTCAAAGGTTTGGAAAAGGTAGCAGAGACAGCAGCATTAGGAAGCACAAGCGTTCTTTAAGATGAATAAGTTGCTGAAGTTCATCTAGTTGCATCTAGTCCTTCCCCAAGTACCAAGTCAAGATCACCTACAATTACATACTTGATCTTTTGCCAGCTTGCTCTCAGAGGCATCCAAGTCTGGAAATTCCTTAACCATCCCAGGCAATCTATTGTAGGGCCTCACTCAGCTTATTACCATTCACAGAAGGTTTTTTTCCTCATTTTCTAACTGGAAGCTTCATGTCCTTTCTACTTCTGACATACATCAGAACAAGGGCTTTCAGAGTCAGTGGCCTCCCAAAATAATCTCCAGTTTGGGCAGTTTTAGGAACCAACAAACTTTCTAAAGCTTCAAAGAAAAACAACCTAAAAACAACTATTCAAATTAAAACCTGGCTTTCTATTTCAGAATGCTAAAATTCACATGCATGATCATAAACTGAGTTGTTCTTCATTTGGTTGGAGCATAAAGACAGTAATTATTCTTTAAGTTAATTCACGGGATTGACATGTTACAGTTCTTTTAAACTTTAAAGATTTGGAAAACTGAAATATCTGTGAGTCCTGCCCAGAGTTTACAAGATCTGCTCCAAATTATCTCTTAACAGTGTTCGGAATCCATTTTCTCCCTAGGAAAGAAGTACTGAATTTATCTGGAGTAACTTGACATCTGCAATGTGTATCTAACCATACCGCTGAAACAAACCCCAGACTTGATATACATGCACATATGACTTTTTAATCAAGCATGTAGAAGCAGGCTGGCATAAGAATAAATTGATGGCTGAAGACAACAAACAACAGCTACTGAATCAGATCAGTGTCCATGCGCTGTAAATTGCAGTTCTGTCCTTGGCAGCTTTCTGAGAACTAGTTATTCTCTTCCAGCACTGTGCAGAAGTTCCTTCTGGATGGGGCTATTGCTGAGGCTCTAGCAAACAAAACATGTTCCTCCCAAATACCGTAGTATTCCCCACTTTAACAGTTTCTGCCTTTTAGCAAAAGCTACAAATACTAACATGGCCAATCCTCATCCTTTTCTCACTGCTCAGCATGTCAATTTTACTCTTGCTGTCACTCAATTGCAATAGTATTTTTTCCTTTTTCTTTTTTTTTTTTCTTTTAAAAAAACAAACACACACACACCCCCACTTTCCCTCCATTTCAATAGCATGCCCTTCTTATTCTGTTCATTAGACTTTTTTCCTCGTCTACAGCACCTAATTTCTCATCCAGAACATCACACTTTTCTTCTGATGCAGCCTCTTACTCAGTACAACAACCCATTTCAATAAAAATTCTGGCTGCTAAAATAATTTTTCTCCCATCCAACCACATGAGCCTCCACCCACAGCATTTCCACTAGCTCACATTTCTTTCCCACATTTTCTCATGTTGTATTTGCTTTCAAAGATACAAATAATTCTAGCTCTATTTGGTTTTGTGCCTTTGGATCTCTTTCCAAACTTCCAAGCCTGATAACAATCAACCTAGATTTCCATTATTCCTTTCTTTTACAGTCCCTCTTCCACTTTTACTCGCACCGTGCCCTACAGGTTAACATAACGTCCCCGGTACGGACTGTAAAGTCAGGCAGCTCTGGCTACTACCAAAATGAAACAAAAATATACTTTCCACAAGTTTTGTTTAGGAGGGTGTCAAGAAAAGAAACTCAAAGAGTTTCACCAACAAGGTGACAATTTATTAACTTCTAGATCAAAATCAAAAAAGGCAGTCATTATTTGGAAGCTTCAATTATCAGTTTATTAACTCAAACTACTTTCCGCTAGTTTGTCAGGCAGTGCCAACTGAAAAAAAAGTTTAAACAATAAAAGTAATTATTTTATATATTTTTTACCCTGAAATATATATATAGTTTTACCCTGAAATACTATGCTAATTTGGAAAAAAGCACAAGAGGATGAAATCTTTGCAACCAACCTTTTACTGTCTCAAGCATATAATGAACTTTTCATAACAAATCCCTCCATTTCAAGCAAGTAGCTAATCAGAACTATGAACTATAGTCATTCCACTTCTTTAAAGCACTCTAATATCCTATTGTTCTCAGTTTTCACCTTAGAAAACAACATAATTTCTACTCAGAAAATTCACATTCTTCCTGCTTTTGTTGCACATGAAAAAATTACAGAGAAGACCAGCCCTACTGGAATTTATCAATCAATAGAACATTCTTCTTTGCAAACTACAAAAAACACTCTGTCCTATATCCTGGCACTATGGAGCTCCCAGTACAATCCCTGGAAGGAGAACAAACTCTCTGTGGCATGCTCAGTACAGTGGACGGATTTCCCCCTTCCTGCTCTCTTCCAGCTGTGATAAACAAACACCAAAGCAAAGTCATGCTCTAGAAAAAAGGAAAATAAGACAGAGCACAGTAGACTTCAACATCAATAATAAGTGAAAAAGCTGTTCCAGTGTTACAGCAGGCAAACCACATAGCGGTAAAGACAGCTTGTGTACTGAAAAAAACCCCACTTAAATAATGCCACATCTTAAGGAACAGTGTTTGGGATTCCAGCAGAGTCTGCAGCTCTGGGGTTTTTTTTATATCTGCTGATGCACAGTTCCTTGAAAATAACCAAGGAACGTATGTCTGGAATGACTTCAAGGTTCATTTTGTGGCCACATAAACATAGCCAGGTAGCATAGCAAGTTTTAAAATCACTGTAAGAATTCGTGCAATGAATGTCTTCAATGCAGTATAAAAATAAAATGTGATTTGATATGAGGTATGACATCACTGTCCTGTGATCCCTCATTTTATAAATAAAAGTAATTTAAAATTGCAAATAATATTTATAGAGCTAGCTGAGCATTTACAGTAAATACTGTGCATGACATCAGAATTCCTAGAAACAGTTGCAGCAAGCCAAGAAAGTGTGGAAAAAACACAACTTCTTTGGTGTTATTCAAAGGCTAAGTTTAGCTTGCTGAAGACTATCTTCCTCTAAAGTCAAGAGGAAAAGAATGTCGACTTTAGAGCTACAGTTCAAAGTAAGGGAAGAGTGTGAACCCTCTCTGCACAACACAGGAGGCACCCTGCAAAGCCAGCCTGGAGTAGAGGTGAGGACACGACCTAGACCCCAGGTACTGCCCCTTCCCAGGCCAGACTGGAACCTGAACATGCCAGCATGCTTTGGAGAAGAGTAAACGTGTCCTGCCTCCTCCTCGCTTGGTCTGGACAGGTATTTCGGGCAGATCCACCTGAGAGCATGCAAGGCTAATTACCTCTCCCCAGACCCTAATGGGAGATTTTCACATGGTATAGAGCTCCAAATTCTTGGTTTCCCACTGGATCCAGCCATATCTTCTCCCTCATCTTAGCAAAGCCTAAGGCAAGATTCAAGAGAAAGAGGATGTCAAAAGACCCGGAGGCTAAGCTGGCGTTACCCTGGCAGGACAACAGTTAAAAGCTTCCAGAGCACATGGGAGGGCCGGGGTGGGAGAAGAGACAGCACAGAGGGAAGGGATGATCCTCCTGCACTGGGACACAAAACACGCTCTTGGTGATGCTTGCAGTATTAGGTGCAGATTAAGCACATTAACCCATTTGTCTTTTACGGGTTTACACATAGTATGTGCCAGACAGCCAGACTTTTACAGGAGAAAAAAAAAAAAAAAAAAAAGAGCAGTTTGACAACACTGATCCACACAGGGCAGCAGAGAACAAGTAAATACCTTAAACAGCCTTTTCCCCCCCTCTACTGCCTGCTTAAAGAGTTTAGGAAGACAAATCCCTTTTGCATACCTTTATCATTTTGTATCTCTGCCTCTTCAGTTGCATGCAAGCAAACCAGGTTGTTTCTGCTGTTGGGTGGTTTTTAGGAGGATGAAGGGAGGTCTGCATCCCCAATTTCACTTAGAGTTAAGTGACACCCTTTATTACTCACCTTTATTACATTATTTGACTTGTAGCAACATAAAAATGGGGGGAAAGGTTCAAATGTTTATGTAAACACATCAACATTTTACACAAGTTAATAAAGGTGGAAACTTGCCACAGTATCACGCAGAGAAAAACATAAAATTGTGAGTTGCTTTATGAACATAAGGGAACCAGGAGTAAAATAGTTCTATAACTTCTAACCAATTTTTATGTACTTTTTCTCTTGTATAGTTTTTACAATAGATGCCTGTAAATTTTCTGAAGGTTCTGGAATAGGCTTGAGAGAGCACACTGAAATTTCCCATGAAAAACAGATTGCAGATGGAGAAAACCGTAACATTTTGGTTTGGATTAAAGCCAGATGAAATTCATTTATTTACTTTGTCAATTATTGGTTACTGCTCATATTCAGAAATACTCGTCCAAATAATTCTTCACTTGTTTATGCATTTCTTCAGTTTTTCATTGTATGTTGAGTTTTGCGAGCTATAGGAATTCTGCATACAACCAGATGCAAGTTTTCTAAAATGTGCAAAAGTACTTGAAGATTTGGTGAAACATTATAGCTTGGCTGGAAATTAAGGGTTGTAACACCTTCTGGCTAAGCATGGCATTGGTAAGAACTTCAGATAGGAATCAAATAAAAAAATCCTTGCAGATATCTGGGAACAAGAAGAGAGAGCAGCAATTTTTTCAAAGGCTGCTTAATTTAAAAATATAAGCATATGGCTGCAGGCATACCATTTGTGAATTCTGCCATTTTACCTGTCACTTCTAAGTTTATAATAGCATACTGCACACTTCAGCAAGACATCAAAAGCAAGGATTTTATCAACAAAACTAAACTCTCTTCAAACCAGTATCTGCTTTTAATACACACATTCCAAAGATCCCGTCATCTTCCAGTCTTCCCGTAGTTCTTTCCCCTCCCATATTAGTACTGCTAATCCAGATGCATCTTTGTCCAGAGTTCATCTTTCAATGCCAGTTCCACAAAGGTTCATCCTCTAGTTTTTCCCATAACATCATTTCCCCCCCTCTCTTTTCCAGCACTCTCATTCAGAGACTTTAACTGTTATCTTTACACTAAAACCTCTCAATTCTGCCTCAGAGTCCAGTCTACTTTCATTCAAATGGCAGAACCTGTCTGACCTCCTGGTATTTCCTTGCCGTATCTTGCTGTTAGGTTAAACCCCAGAACAGCAAAAGCTTACATCCATGACAATTTCCTAAACCATTTTCTTTATCTTCATCTCAGCTACCAAAGAATGGCAACAATCACTTGGTAATACTCAAAAGCATGATCCAAGAATTAGCTTCAAATTGTTTATTCTACTGAATTTAATGAACTCAGACTAGATCATGCCTAGGTCTTGCCACTTCCCTATAAGGAAGGGGATATATTTAATACTCCATCTTTTCTTTGGCTGGATAGCTGTATTTCTCGCTTTGGATGCGCTACCTTGCTCCTAACCCTCTCCTAACCTTGCTCTTAACTCTCTTCTCTTATTCTATTCTCTTCTGATGATACTGCTGTAAATATCTTCTTTCATCATTTCAACAGATGTCTTGAGACAAATTTCCCTTCAGAAGGAAATTACTTATCTTCTTTCATGCCTTAATTGCTGCCTCTTTGTTGTTCTATTGCAAGGGAAAATCCCTCAACAACAGTCCAAAAGCTCATTAAATAACGCATTTCAAGCCTGTCTCTACCAAAGCACCTGTAAAGTCATTTAACTGCAGCAAGACAGCTACTATACTACAAGTATTGCCTGTGAACTTTAGCTGATCTTAATTTAAACCTTGCACTCCTGTTTGGCCATATTTATAAGACATGCTGTCTCTCCTTTTCATTACTGCCCACAGAATTCATGACACAATAAATTCTCCCATAATGAATTTAAATATTTGGTTGGATTTTACAATCTATGATCAAAGAAAATGTCTCAGTCCCAATTTCAGAAAGAAAAAAAATCACTGCTCAGGAAGATTAAAGCTGGTATTTTCATCATGTTTGCATCACGTCCAATTCTCACACAAGGTTAGAGGGAGCCGTAGGTTTGAAGTAGCAAAACTTAGAGAGCACAAAAAAACAGAAGCACTAAAAATTAATGGGTAGACAGAAATGAAGATGTAGGATTGCACAATTTACTCAAGTACATAACAGTAGTCAGGATCAGAGCACTTAGATCTTACTGTCTAGGCAGCATCTATGACAGTCAGTTATTCTATCTGCATCTACAAATAGAATTTAATTTAATGCAGACATAAATATTTACAATAGAAAATACCTTTCAGTCTTACATAATCAACAGTTTTGAACAGAAAGGCTTAAAGCTAAAGGGCCTTCTCCATGCTGACATTTAAAGTAGCTCTGAAGGAAGGGTAACTTTTGAAGAGCATACTAATTGCAGTATATTTTTAAACCAAATGACAATTTTTTAACCAAAAAAAACCCCAACCAAACAAACAAAAAAACAAAAGCAAATTGATGTTTTACTGACTGAACTAATCCTTCAAACAACATGGAGATCTGCACTCCATTGATAAGAGTCCTTGTATCTGAAACTTCACCTACAGTATATTCCCAATTTATTGGCTTGAACATATTTTAAAAAGAGTACTATGAGTGTCTTGGGCAGTATCTATCAGATTTACCTTCGCTCTCACAAATTTAAAGATGCAGGTTTGATTACAGATATTAATCAAATATTGGAAATATTTCTGGTTTGGTTTTTTTGTTTGTTTGGGGGGTTTTTTGGTTGTGGGGTTTTTTTTTCTTTTTAAATTTATTTCCAACTTTTACCTTAAGAGCACAGAAGATGCAAGAATCGCCCATACATTTGTGCGTTGTGATTTGCCGGAAACTGCGGCGAAAAATGTCCAAGTGCCAGAGAACCTGAAACACAAAAAGGGGCACAGCCAACTTGATAAATAGATAAAACAAAATACTGCATAAAGCTCTGACTAAAGTTGCACGCACTAAATAATCCCAAAACTACACTAACATCAGTGAACATCACTGCAAGTTGAAATTTTCATCCTTCTTCCTGCTGTAGCATTCAGATACATTAATTTACAGTAGGCCATCCCTCTGAATTTCTTGCGGTATGCTTTTAGATTAAAAAACTCGCTTCTTCATCCGTGTGGCAGTGCCAGTTTAAACAGCACTCGCCCTGACTGCTCCCCCATGGTGACACCGCGACCGGCCGCTGTGCAGCCGCACGGTGAGGCTGGGCAGAGCTGCCAAGGACACTCCACCGGCAGCTGGGGCCAAAACTCGCCCATCCTTCCACCTCCTAGGCAGCCTCCTTGTTCTGAGCAGAAAGCCCAAACCCTGGAAAAATGGAGCACCAACAGCATATACATTAACAAGTCCTTGCGAGTCAAAAAGATAAGTTACTAAAAGCCGTTATGCCCAATATCATGATTAGTAAGTGCATTTACATCCCATGATTACTGGCAGATTTCTAACCCTAACCTGTGTGGGTAGTTATACTTTTCTCTCAGGACAGGTATGGCAGTAACCCCAGGTATGTGACCAGGTATGTCACAGCATATAAAAGCAAGCAGGCTTTTTACACATTCTAATAGCAAGACCGAGAGGCAATGTTTGCTGTAACAGCACCAAGTTTTATGCTAAAGTTTTACCACTAAATCTGTGCAATCTTGGGCAATTCGTATCTGTAAAACGGCAACAATATCGACCTCTGAGGTGTTTCACAGCCAGCTCTTCATATGTAAGTGTGGTCAGTGCTGGCTATTTTGGCTTCATCTGGACAAGAAATTATAAGCCTCAGAGCCACCAGCCTTTCAGGAGGCAGGAGCTTGTGCTGAAAGAAGCCCTGACCTAAATCGCACCCTGCCAGGCTCCGAACAGAGCAGCAAGGTCCAGGCCAGCATCCGACTGGCTAAATACTTCGTTAGCATTAACAGAGGAACCAGACTTCTTATTTCTGATGAATTTGTCCAGAGCAACTGGCTAGAAAAAAAATCAGCACTCTGAAAAAGGTTGTGCTGCTTTCAAGAAGTGTTTCCAGCTAGAACAATTTGTTAACTAAACCAGAGCATGAGTTATCTAAAATCATATTTAAAAACAATAAAAGTTTATTGAATATTTAATCTGTAAAGTTTCCCAAAACTTCAGAATTGCAATGAATATGTTTACACTCCAACTCTCCCTATATTTAAGGGCCTGGGAAGCAATGTAAGCCTTGGAACCATCTGATTACACACAGCATTCCTGAAGAATAACTGCAGGCTTCAGAAAAGGACAAAAAAACCCCAAACAAACATAAAAAACCCAAACCAAAACAAAACAGAAAAACACCCACAACCAAAACAAACCCCCACAACCCACATTTAGGATTTTTTGATGTAATTGTCTTTGGAGTTGGTCTTGAGTGTTTATAAAAATACTTAAGAGCAAGAAGTAACAAACATTCAAGAACCTCTCAGGCTAACACTGAATGTTAAAAAAATAAGATTAAAACCACATAATTATATGCTTTATAAAGTGATTACCATCTTGCTTTAAAAAAAAAAAAATCTGATTTGACTGTAAATATTTTTGGTATCCTCTCTCTTGAGCTTTAGAAGAAAATGGTCTTTGCAAAAGACTAAAGGCCAGGTCATATGCTTTCGTCTTCATGTATGGCATGTAGCTGCTGTTAGCCTCTACTTAATTCTGACCTACGTTCAGTAACTCAGGAATCAGCCAGTCATTACACACTTAACAGAAGCAATTAACACTGGAAACTCCACTTTTCTTCGAATAAGTTCTCTTTGTACCTAGTCCTGCATTTCATGGTACAATAAGCCTAATGGTCATTGGTGTTTCCATTTGTATTATTTGCATGAGGGGGGCATATCAAAGCTTGAAGTTAGCCAAGAATCTAATTGCACCCATGGAGGAAAAGAAAAAAGAAAAAAAAAACAAAAAACAAAAAAAAACACAAAAAACAAAACAAAACAAAAAAAAACCAAAACCAACCAAAAAAAAAAAACCAACCAAACAGCCCACACACAAAACCAAAACCACAGTGACATAGTCTGTTCTACACAAACAAGTCATATGAAGGAATGGAAACTGATGTGGAGAAAGGGTTTTTAAACCCTGCAGCCAGAAGGACTGGATCTCAAATGCCAGACATTCAAAACATCTAAATGGTTACAGTACCACTATAGCAGCCATACCACTCAACTGAATTTTGACACAGGAAAGGTTTTTTATTCTAAATCAAAAGGTAAAGACTCAATCATCTAAACTAAGCTACAACTCAGTAGTTAGAGAGCAAGCTGGACTACACGAAAATGATCTTGCATAGGTTATCAAACCTTGAATTTGACTGGTTCAACGAAAAAGTTAAATTTACTTTTAAGGAGTAAACATACTGCAAGCTCTGCAACATGCTATTACTTTAAAATAAATTTTCTACATATATTTTCATCTTTGGTTGATGTGTTACAAGTTTGCATAAACAAGAGATTCAAATACACTAAGTGATGACGATGCAAATGCTGTCGATTTCACCAGGAAAATCTGAAAGCTTAAAAAAGCTGTTCTATAACTCAACTTATCTGCATTTCCAAAAGTAGCTTTACTCTATCCAAGCCCACAAACAATTATGGAGTCAAGCCTGGCTATATTTTTTGCACTGACCAACCTCATGAAAACACTGCAATAGACAGAGACATTTTTTATTCTGTGGTCTTACCTGTAGCGCACTGTTCAGGAAGCAACTGTTCTGTCCTGGTTCATTGCTGAGACCTTTACTGGGTGCTATTGAGGTTGTATTTCGTGGAGTAAACATGCCCTGTACATTCCCCCGACCCACAGAAAAGTAATTTCTTTTCCAAGACATCTTCCAGTTTCAGCTGTAGAATATAGAGGTTTAGACCGGCAGAGTATTTGAGTTGATCTTCCTTTCTTTCACCAAAATTCAAAACTGAACAACATCCGATCTTCTTTAAATTATAGTTTAAACAGAATTTATCCTTTCATCAGGACACAAGCAGTTTGCTTCTTTTAAATCCAGCCCGGGATGCTATTATTCACTTGATGCTTATGTATGCAAAAACCTCTTTTATGAGCAGCCCCATACAAAGTTTGCAAAGGGAAGGAATCCATGGCCGTGCAAGTTCATCTGTTATGCTGCTTTTCCCTTTTCCAAACAGGCAGGAACTTCAGGGAACAAATGGCAAATCAAAATCAAGGAGGTCCCAGAACTGAAAGGAGAAAACAACAGCTACCTCCCACACCCCAAAAACTCCAGCTTCTCTAATCCTTTTATAATCCTCCTGCAGAAGATGGGAAAAATCCAATTAGTAAGGGAGCAGAAAAAACAAAACCAAAATAAAACCTTGGCAGCTCCCTTTCAGTTACATCTATCTTGGATGATGAAAGAGACATTATCCTCACAGGGCAAAAAGCAGCATCTCCAGGACTTGAGAGCGAAGAGCTTTAAAGTAGCAAAAAGTCTCCGATATAGTTGTTCTAATTCTGTGTGCGATCTTTAGAAGTTTCTTCTCCTGATCCTCCTTTTGCAATCGGAATGCCCAGCCGTGCCAGAAAGCTTGAGAGAGAAAAATAATCAAAGGCTTGCGTCATTTAATTACTCTCTTGGTTTTGTCGTGTTCTGCCAAGACCAGTGTTGCCTCACCTCCCACAATACACTGAATCTTCTGAGACAAAGCAAAAAATATAAAACTTCCTCCACCCAAAAAATAAAGTAATGTGGAAAAGAACAGAGAATTCCAAGAAAAGTATGTAACAGCAAGAGCACTGGAGTATGTTGGAAAGGTTAAGAAAGTTAGATTAAAAAAATAAAACACAACATTCAGGTGAACTTCACAGCAGTTTTCATATGTATCCTTTACAATCTTGAAGCGTTAGATTTAAGATCTCTTAGTCATTCAAAAAGTAGTACGAGGATCTGTGATTCTGTGAATACATGCTAGCACACTGTCCACCCTAGAACTGGGATTTTGCACTAAACTTGGAAGGCCAAGAAGACAAAGACACAAGGCTCTCACCCAACTCAGCAGCCCACAGCTCTCTCCAGAATAAAACAGTCTCCAATTCTCTTAATCAGAAACTATGTGTATCTCTGTAAAATGTTACTTAATCTAGGTACTGGGGATATACAATGTCTTCCAAAAGACACTGATGCTTCTGAAGAAGCTGGAGGGTAATCATTCAATAGAAACTGCTCTTCCTACCACAAGTTCACTTTTTCTCCTCATCTCACAGGAAATGTAAAAAAGAATTTGACCTAAGAAATTCCTAGAAATGGGAACTACAAGATTCATGGCTAAACATAGTTTGAAGTTCTCACAAGTGTAGCCCACCTGTATTTACTTTACAGAAAATTGCATAATATTTTCCAAGGACACTCCCAATGACAGGATTATCCCATTTTTGATACATATAATAGCAACTGAATGTACCTGTTATGGCTGGTATAAGCAAGATGACTCTATTTCACATGTACTGAAGTAGTAATTGCAGTATGAAGTCACCGCAAAATAGACCCAGATGGACCCTGTGCATCAGCAAAAATTAACAAAGGGAATAACGCCTTACAAAGATACCTTGCGTATCTCTGAAGGCACGTTTTTTGCCTTCCACATCATTATAAATTCTTCACCTCTTGTCAAAATACAGAAAGAACTTCCTCAACATCTGCAAATGTGTTACAGCAGCCTAACCCATTCCCTTCTAGTAATATTTTGTTTGTACTTCTATTACACATTCTACAAATATAATGAAGTCACAGCATTGCTGTAAGGTAGGCAAATATCTATATACAGATGAATATTCTTCTTGGTTGCCAGTGTGCCATGCAAAATTTTCAGACATGCTTGCAAGCCTGCAGACACAGATCCATTACCATGCTCGTCATGCAACATTCCTGAATACTGAACATATACAGGATTCATTTCAAAGCAGCTTCAGCCTCAGACCCCTTTCTTTGCTCAATCCCTTAATGAACCACGAGCCAACCATATTGTGTGAGGTAATTCAGTTTCAAGCAACAATGTAAGGATCTCTGTAAACCAACACCACTTGCAAAAGGTGAAGTGACTAAGACTGCTGCAGAGACAGAGCAGAATGCTGCATGGAATAAGCTGAGGCAAGCAGGCTCTGTGCTAACACACAAAAACCCTGAGCCAAGAACTTTATCTTCTCCTTTCCATAGCACCTATGAAGAGATGGAAAATACAATCCAGAACATGCCTGAGATGTACAGCTGTGAGCAGCACCTATTCAGTGGACTTCAAGTCTCAAAATGGGCCATAAAACTAAGTACTTTCTGAGCCATGCTGTCTCAGTTATGACAAAGTGAATACATTTTTTCTATTGATTTTTATTGTTTTGGAACCAGAATCAAGATGAGAGGCTTTGTAGTTTTCCAGTCATTGCAGCAAGACTATCGCAAGCTAGCCAGGACTCTCCCAGCAGCCATGCAAGCTTACTACCTGCACTGCATTTCCACGGACTTAGCAGATCTGACTTCTTACCACACAGTTCACTACGATCACTCACAGGAGCAAGTTCAGTTTGCTCATTTGGCTATATGGCCTTCGCAGAGCTAAGAACAAGCAGAAAATACTTCATCTGGTAACCACCCAGTTATGATCTCTGGAGATAAATGGCAGCTTCACGCTTTGCCAACCTCTAAAAAATTACCAATGTTATACAATAGCTACAAAATGGAATCCTAATTGATCTGAAGTATAGGTAAGACACTGTTTGTATAGACTACTTACAGACCCACTTAGCTTCTAGTCTACCATAAAAAGGGTAACAAAAAGCAAGCAGGAAAAAAGAATTTTTGTAAAAACAAACCTTCATTAAAATATCCTGGTTTATTTCCACCACCACTGACAAACCATCAGCTAACCCTCCCATACTTTAAACACCCAACATAACAATTGCTAAAAAACCAGCAGTGACCTGTAAAGGAAGAGGAAGGTTATTGCTGCGCAAGCCTATCAGCAGTGTAGGTGTTCTCCAAACATGCTACTTCTCCCAGATACTGTGTTAGATTGTAAGCAGTCCCAACTACAGAACTAAAGAAAAAAGACCCCAAAAACTTATTTTCTGAAACAAAAGCAAGATAATACTTTGATGATACGTGCCACAAGCTTCAGAGTATTACATAGTTAAGTTAGAAGAAAACATTTTCATATACCATTTCTAATTAAAGAAGTTTTGGAGAAAGACGGCTCCCCTGTTAAGAACATACACAAGCCATCAGCTCTTTAATAGCACAAGTAAAACCCCTACGATTGAACTGCCAATGGAGTTTCCCAGCCTTCTGTAGCATTTTTATGTCAGGTGACAATTGCAGCTCCACATAACTCGTTTTCAGAAAACAAAACCAAAAATCCTACACACACAAACAAAAAACCACCACCAAAAAGCCACAACCCTCCCGCAAATGACAGATTCAGAAGTTGTAGCTGTTATATGTCTCAGTGGCATCTTGGCATGACTCCAGAAAATTAAGTCTGAAGGAAAACAGAAAAAGATATTATCAGACCTAAGAAAACTGTTCTTCTAGAAAACAGATGGATTCTCATTGCTGGAAATTATTCTAATACAGAAATATAACCAAAATAGGAGGAATGCCAGGTGTAAAAGCACAAATGATGCTCTTGCCTCACTACTCAAAGTATTATCTTAGAGACACAATGAACTGAGGCAGAGCACCTAAAAACTTTTAAGGTACTTGAATTTCGTTTATCATATTAAGAACACTATTCACTGGAATAAGACATAAAATTAAATCTAGCCAGCATGATTTAAAAAGCTAACTATATCCCTGAAGAGTTGCACAGCCTTATAATAATGTTACACCAATGTCATAATAAAGAGTAAATAACACATAAAAATATATAAAGAGTACATAATAAGAGCAGGAAATCCAACATTCTAAATCTTCCCTTGAATTCACACTGTTTGGCAACAGCTTTCTTGGGGAAGGAGAGCAGGCTCCCAGCCACAGAGACAAGCTCAACAGACAAAAGCAGAGCATGGGGCACCACTCCCATCGCATCTCCAGCAATGCAACGCCAGAGCAAAGCCGGTCATGGTTCAGCATGTGCTTCTGGCCTGAAGAAACCAGAGTCTGTCCTGGGACAGCAGAGCACACCACTCCACAAGACAAGAGCCACAGAAGAGTTTCAAGTTGCATCCTTCATTCTCTGATAAGGCCCCACTGCCATTGCTCATTTTATGGGGAAAAAATTGTAACACTCCTCTTTTACTGCAGTCCCATGTCTCTCCAAACATTTTAGACTTGATTTTAGGCTTGATGAACCATTCCAGGCACACAGCTGAATTAAAATAACCCATTTAAGAAAGACAATGCATCCATTTAGCACTAGGTATGGTTGAAATGACCGATTAAGTATTTATCATACTGTTAAGTAAGAGCAGAGGTCCAGAATTTATTTTTCATTACTTCTATTTCTGGAGCAAATTTCAAAACACAGAACAAAATTCTTCAATGTCTGAACATGTGTTTTTAGAAAAGAGACTTCCCCCTACCCCCACGATCCTGCCACCTTTTCTGGTGGTAGGGAGTAGACAAATAGTTGAAAGCAAATTGTCCTTTCACATGCCACAACACTTTGGAAAGGCTAAGCAGATGAGCAATGGCTTTTAAATCTCCTATTTAAATATTTTTCATTTAAAAAAAATAATTAAAAAAAAAAGAGTTGTCCAAGACAATGGATTTCGGTGAAAGTTTTTCCGAGATGGCTCCCAGCAGGGTGGCTCTTTCAGTGAGAAAGCACAAGAAACAATCCCCTTGACTGATCCCATGGCTGTTCTCAGCTAGAGGGATGTTTTCCTAACTAGAGGCTTGAGAACATACATTCTTCGTGTAGCTGAAATAGTATTTTCTAATTTCTGCATGGATTAAATGGTATTTAACTGCAGAGCTATCCATATTAACACCTTTATTTACAGTTTAGACATCCTAAAGGACAGCCAGCTTAACAAGTCAGTCTATATTCAATCTTGATAGTGATGAAATAAAATAGAAGGACAGAAAAAACTCCCATTACTGAATAACCATGAGGTTGGATGAAG
>KL270553.1:1522-19302 GCA_000699545.1 Podiceps cristatus
AATGAGGAGCCGGAGTAAGAAGTGTCTATATGTAAGTTGGAACAAGGTTAGCGCTCCCACCCTGAAAGCTGTGTAGCTCTCAAACTAGGAAGCGCAATGTGATTTATGCTTTACTGTGCTTGTGCCTGGAGGCATCAGCTGGTTCTGGGTGCCCAAAGCATTGTATAAACACATACTTGGTCAAACATTTCAGAAATGGCACAGGAGTTTAGGTGTCCAGGTCTTGATGGCTTTCAGTGGAATATTGGCATCTATACCTGGCTAATTTGGAAATGGAAATTTCAGTTATAACTGAAAGGCAAATGGGGGTTTGGAAGTTTAAATGCCATACCATTTAAAAAACATTAGACTTCTAAACCTGATTTTCATGCAAAAATTTTATCCACTCTTTTGTTTGAAAAGGATTTGAAATAGCAAGTCAGAACTTAAAATGGGCTTGGGATGGGGTGGGGGAAGCAAGACGCTACTTGAAATAATGAATGGCAGGGTGAGGGATAAGAGAGTTCCTTGTAAAATTCTACTTTGATGCCATAGTGTAGAATTAAAAACAAAAAGTCCCTCTATCCTCTAATGTAAACCCAAGAGCTCAAATTTCTACAATGACATTTGGAAACAGATTCCTGTTATTCACAGTGCTCCTTTCTGTGACGTTTGACTGCATCTTCCAAGCCACTTTTCTTATAATGATATTTCAAATGAAAAATTAATTGATATATTTAGATTCATAAATCACAAATTTAAAATGACGAATAAATGTCAGATCGTCTTTTTTTGGTCTGCTTGCTGTCAGAGCTTATAGTTCTTTTAAAGGTGAAGACTTTCAAAAGTAGTTAAAAATATTGACTGTGTTTTTAATTGAAACTTGCACGTTAGGTCTCTTAAAGTTGGCATTAATTTTTTTGGACTTTCCAGGACAAACACGTCGTCCCACAGAAAATTATGGCAAACATGAGTCATTTGGTATCTTTTTGTAATTAGCTAAGCTTTATGTAGATAGTGAATAATACAAAGCCACATTGGTTTCTGTGGTTTTGCCAACTGCGGCAAAAAGCCTGACTTACTTTAAAATAAGTTTTAACTTTTTTTTTTTTCTTTAAATTAGACCTTCTTATCAAAAGGCACCAGATACATAAGCAGAGCTAGAAATGAAAGAACTGGCAACAAAACCTTCTTTTGTTGTCATCTGGAAATCTATTAAGTGGGCCACTTGAAATAATGAGTATGGCATATGATAAGCTAGAGCCACCTGGGTTTTATTAGGCTACTTGATGCTTTGATCACAACTTTATTTAAAGAGTTTCCTGTTTATAGTGTCAGTGTTCCTTGTCATCACTGTGATTTAGATATTAGTCTGACACAATACAAACAGGGATTGCAAAAACCAAGACGGTATTCAAATCAGAAACTGGTATGGGAGAGATGCTAGTGCAACTTGTCATCCTTGGAACAAAAGCACCTGTTAAACAAGACCTGTAATCTGAAAGTAGAGCAGTAGATGATTTTCAGCAGATGTGGGACACATCTGCATCGTGCCACGGAGAGCGGCGGTAATGCCTCAGGCTTGCTGGGAGCAGGCAGGAGTTCCTATGGAGCAGTGCGCTGGCACCTCGGGTGGAGGGATCAGGGTGGGCATCAATAAGGACGGGTGTACGTTGGCATGCTGCGGCCGTGCCCCTTGGGAGCTAGTGTCACGACTAAGCGCGACTGTAGGCCACATGCACAGCTGTGTTGTGCTGTGGTCCAGCTTCAGGTTCCCAGCGCTGCCTTATGATTTTCCTTTGCTTTCTCTTCATGCATTTAAGTGACACTTTAACATGAAAGAAGGAACACTTAGGTCCATCCTGTGATGCTGCTCATTCTTGCAAATAAATTAATAAAATCTGATCCATTTTAAGAACTTGAATATGGGAAAAATCTGTATTCTCTTAATAAAATTTTGATGCAGTTTTGCAAAGGTGCAATAGAACCATCTCTATATGCAAAATGCCTAGGTTGTAACTTCTCATGCATTTGGTTTGGTTGTGGATACTTAAGCATGTTATTCAGCCTCCAACAATACCGCTTTTCTTGCTGAGTTTATCTACTACTGAAAATTACACACCCCCTTTGTTTTTTTTTAGTATGTAACAGGGTGACAGCTAGTGTTTAACAATAACGATGACAGTAGTTCTTAATTGGGATTTTTCTTTGTTTCTCTTATGTGTTTTGGGGTTCTTCAGAGTAGATGCAGTGAAGGGACATTTGATTAAGTCTCCGTTAAGGAAAAGGTTTCTGCAAAGAGTATTTTTTTTTTTCCCATGTCCAAGATGGCTGCAAGAAACAGAAGTGGGTTTCCCTTCAAGGGAAGGTTAGGGGAGTCATGAGGAGAAACCCTGTAAGGGTAGGGGTACGCTGTCGCAGGTTGAGGGGAACCCTGGGGGAGTCTCGGCGGACACATTAGTCGAACGCTTGCTACAAACAGTATATAATGGGAGGAAATGGCTATCAAATTACTTTTAGCTCTGTCCCAATGACTGTCCTATTTATCCTGAATTTGAAAGAGACTTTTAAATTACTAAAATCTATGTATTTTATCATCTGTAATTTGATCAACTTGTTTGGTAAAATATTTTCCATATACCCTCCCTATACGTGGAAGTCTTTGTTTGTGCAGGGGTTGATGTGAACGTGGTTTGATTTCACTGAAAATATTTAGGGTTATGAAATGGAAGACTGTATTTTGTATGAAAATGTCTCAAACATTGTAGTTCAGGTATCTCAGAACAGTATCAAGAAGTAATGTTTTACTTTCTATTATTTGGCATTTTACTCAATTGTGTGTCTTGCATTTTTTTCCCCCCTTTGACACAGAGGAGGGTAGTTGATATGAACATGGTAAACACAGTGTAATGTCCAACTGTCTTTGAGATCTAGTATTCGATAAAATGAGAACATGTCATTTGGGGAGTGGATGGGGAAATGGGGAGGATTTGCCCTACCTTTTTTTTTTTTCCCCCCTTGTTTCCAGATTACATTCAAAAGTTAAAGCCACCTTATATAAATTTTTTTCCTGTAAAATCTAATTTTTCTTTGATAATTTTTAGGAATTTGAGTGTAAAATTTAAAGTTCATTAAATATATGCAAGCAAGAGTTTTGTTAATCCATGTTTTCTCTTTCAGAACAAATATTAAACTAAATATTAGTTTTAATGTTGACTTTTTTTCATTCAAAGAAATGCTATCGGTTAAAATAGCAGCAGGTCTGTATTTTCAGGTCACATGCAAGCAGTGTATATATACCCTCTTGCTTATTTCACATCTCCTTCCTTCAGAAGTTCTTATCATTGTGTCACTGTCCTTCAGCTCGCTTCAAAGCTTCAGCAGACCTTTGCAAAAGTGTCCACAGGAGGTGCTGGACTGACTTGCGTGGACCTAAGTCCTGTAACTCCTGCCAGTTGTGCTTCAGTTATTACCAAGGGCCCTGGCTGGTTTGGTTGGTGCCGCGGCTGCGTGGTCCTGAGCAGGCAGCGGTCTTCCTCGCACAGTTTGCGTGAGCAGTTATTCCTGCCAGCCCTCGCTTGGGCAGGCGTCAACTGGAAAGTGCCATATAAATGGGGATAGGTCTGTGACTGCCTGTGGTTAGCTGGACCTAGCCCATATATTTAAGAGACTTCCAAATATCTTACAGAGTGAGTCTATTTCTGCCTGGATCAGTTCTCAAACATGGTACTATGCTTAATGTTAAAAAGGTATTGGCCAAATAAAGCAAATGGTAGTGGTCAGTTTTTATATTCCAAGTGTTAAAACATAATGTACACTCCCAGTCCTCATTAACTCATTTATTTATTTATTTCAGTTAGATAAAATAGTGATACAACTTCCACAATACTCTTTCTGCCAAATGTGTGTGTATAAGTATGGAAACTACTTGATCAGATGATTTGTTTATTGTAAACTTGGATGAAAATAGTGGTAGTTACTTTTAACAGCACACTTCTGTATGAGTCAATACTAGGAAATGCGCTGCTAAATTCTGGGCCTTCAGCTGAGGTAGACTTTCTTCGTTTTCATTTCCTAGTAAGGTCTTGCAGATCTTTGGCTCAGATAAAAGCCCATCCTCACTTTTTTGAAAATTAACAGGAAACTGTTACTGGAATAAAGTAATACAACTTCCACTCATGAAAGATGGCTATCACATCTTTATAAAAACAATATCACCCTTCTGCTTTTATCAAGAAATGGCATTTTTGTTACGTAGGAATAGAATTAATATATCATGACATGAACAATGTAATTGATCGGGTGTTTTTAAAGACTTCAGCAGTCTTTTAATTTAAAGAGTATAAAATACTTAGAAGTGCAGTTGGTATTTTTCTTCCCAGAACACTTTTCTTTACACTTCTGTAAATGTATATGCGTGCTTCTTTTTGTCTCTGTATAGCAGAAAGGTGTATAGCGCACTGAACATCTATAAAACGCTATTGCTGTTGGCTCTGTGAAAAGGGAAAAATATTCAAGAGACTTGGAAGAAAAGAATGGAAAGGGACCTTGGTTTCAGGCCTGGGGAACTGCAAAGCACTTCTGAGCTGCTGGGAGGGGAAAAAAAAAAAAAAAGACAGCTTTGTTTATACTAGTAAATCATAACTAGAAGCTATAGTGAATGCAGAACTAAAGTGGATTTAGCCAGTGTTGTGTAACTTTGATCATCACTATGGTTTGTTTTGCATTTCCTTCGTGGTGTCCCACCAGGCTGTCTTTCACTCAGCTTTGTTGTCATCATGTCATCCACACGTGCAGACTCCAAAACTGCTGCTCTTCCCTTCTATCGGGAACCGTGCAAATGCTGTATTTTCTTTAACTTTCTAAAGTATTTTTATTTTTCTTCCATCTTTCGTATGGAATATCACTTAATGGTAAATTGATTTTTACTGCCACCTCTTTTCTAAAGCCTCTCCCATCTCCCATCCAGGTTATGGCATTAGGGTAACAGTTGATTTACAGCTATTTTCACCTCTCTCCTTGATCTTTTTCTTTCCTTCCCCCAGCTTGTCCTGTTAACATAGACCAGATCTGCCCTTGCTCCCACCACTGCTCTTTCCCCCTCCTCTTCCTGCTTTGAAACCTTTTCTCTGCTTGATCCTCTGACCTGCAGACCAGGCTGATAAAAGTGCCATCTCTTTGCCTTTGCTACCTCTGCTGGATCCACAGCACTGGTGAATCATGACTGCGAATTTTCCAGTGTTTGTGTTACCGCCTGCTCCAAACTTAAGATTGTTGTATTAATTTAGAGGGAAATCTTCATCTAATATATTATATAAATAACATTATGATGAATGAAGTGTAAGCATTAAAACTGGTTACAGACCCAATGAACGTTTTGAAAAGTATGCAATTAAAAGTTAAACTTACAAAGATGGCCAGTGATCCTTTTGCTCCTCCTACGCTACATGTTTTATGCAAGTTAGATGGTATCTGGCAACATACCTGTTACATGCAGCTGACAGAAGTTTCATGGATCTCACAGTACTGCGGCCAAAAACGCGATGTGTGTGTGCAGCTCACAGGCTGTGTATTTGGGCAGTCTACCTGAAGCTGCAGATGTCTTGAACCAAATGCCCTGTTTTATGCAGGAAAGTGTAGGTAGCTGAACCACAAAAGTGCACTGTGTCTAAGATGTCTGCTGCGGGGAACCTAGCCAACGTATGTAGTAGAGAGTTTAAATGGCTGTAAAGCTGCCAACACTAGGTATAAGGTGGGATAAGAGAATGATTTGTACCTAGAGTGTGAGATTAATACCCTGCACTTGCATAGCACCTTTCATTTGAGGATCTTGGCACACTTTATGATCAGTTAATTGCCTCATAACCTCTCTGTGAGGTAAACTATCACTAGTTTACAGTTAAAGAAACTGATGCATAGAAGAATTTAAGTAACTTCTTTGGGATGCCTGGGTAGTTGTGGGAGAAACATGTGAAGGTTGTCTCGTGCTAATTTTGGAATGTCTAACATCACAACACTTAATTTCCCTAAACAAAAGGCAATAACTGATTCTGTCTTTCTTGCTCCTCCAGCTCTTCAGCTGTGTGGGTTCCTTTCCTGTGTGTGTGTTTGGGTTTTTTCGTGTGTGTTTTTTTTTTTTTTTTCTCCCTGTGGTCCTTTGAACTGTGGTCTTACAGGTGGCAGCTGTAGGGAACTGTTGGAAAGGGAAATGAAGTGCTCTTTTAACTTCTGAGTTATAAGCACTGCAACCTGTCTGTCTTTTTTAGGTGCTGAAGAGCAGAGTTTTACCATGAAAAGAACTGAAGTCTTCTTTCTTCCCGTTTTCAACATACAGCTGTCTTAAAGCTTCTCCTTATGTTCCCTATTGTTCTTATCACTTAGTGAAATGATAAACCAGTAATCCTGTAGCGCCCGAGCCACCGTGCTTGTTCACTGAATGTGCCTGTTGCTGATGATGGTCTAGCAATGCTAGGTGAGCTAGACGTGACTACCTTGTCATGCTCATGGTAAGGCACGGCTTTGTCTCTGTTAGAACTTACAAGCGTTAAGTAAAATTCACATTTAGACTATGAACGTACCTTTCTGTGGCCCAAAGAAAACTTTCACAGTTATTTTATTCCTAATTGGCCTTTTTTCACATTAGGACTAAAATAATCAGAGCTATCTTTGTAATTGTTTTAACCATATCTATATAAAATTCCTACTTGTCTATACTGGTTATAAAGACACGAGTAAGTAGAATTTAATATGTGCTGGGAAAGGATACCCTCAGGTATTTGGTTGAAGAGGTGTTGGAATATGAAAATTAAATCTGTCTTTTAGGGAAGCAATGCTAAGGCTGCATCCTTTGTAGTACTACATATAAAAACCTATCTTTAGAAAGGTGACTGACAGCAGTAATTCTTAAGATAGAAAAGTACTTCAAATATTTTTGAAACTATGACAGTTTATATTCTGGTTTGAAGTGTATGTGGATAAAAATGGACACTACACACACACACACACTCTCCACACCCTCCAGCTTCATGAAATGTGATTTCTTTATTACATGTACTGGGTTTTGTTAGTAGTGACTTTCTTCTGGTTTTAAGGCACTGTATAGTGAGAGGTGGTGGAAGAAAGCTGACATTAGCTGTGTGCTCAATGAGCAAAACACAGTATTTGACCTTGACTTCAGAGAAGAAATAAAAAAAGTAAACAGGACTTTCCCTTAAGATACTGCAGACTTGACAAGACTGATAATTGGTTTTAATATTTCATTTCAGCTGCTGTTGCCTCACAAGATAAAGTATTTTTTCTTCTGCTTCTTAATAGGCAATAACACATACTGCAAGGCAAAATCATAAGGTCAGGTATTCAAGATGGACAAAATTTTCGTTATTTACATACTTTTTTTTACCCCAAACCTACTGTTTAATTGTTCTGCTTTTCTGATCTACATCTCATTTAGCTACTTCCTTGAAATAAGAGCAACTAGACCTGAACATAATTTAACTAGTTTCTTGAAGAGAGATCTTCTGAAACAGATGTACAAAGCTTGTCTTTATGACAGGAGATGATGACTGATGGGAAGGGCAATAGATTGTTTCTAGGGAGAATACAGCTTTCAGTTCAAAAAACAAGTAGTCGAGTGGTTTTAAGCTAGATGTATCTGCTGATGCTGTTTTTAAAAATGATCAGCAGATCGTTTTATTCCTGTAATGTACTGCATACAGGTAATACTAACCAGCTCACTCTAGCTTATCGTCTTAACTCCCAAGAAAGTTAATTAGGGTCACAGTAAGTATCTTACAAAATTGAGGTTCATACTGGTAGGCATTCAAACTTGCATGATAAATCGCTGAGCAGAATCTATCCTTTGTCCTGTAAGGTTCCCTGCAAACCTTCTGACCCTGGCTGCTTTCTTCTAGTGTTTAATGGTACTTATTCAGCGTTTGAGATGTAGGTGAAGAGTAGGCGTTATTGAGTACCTGTTGCTGTAGCCTCAGTAAATTATGGTCGTCTTGAAGAGAAACAAACACCTTTGGTTGTTTTTCTCTTCTGTGTAGTACAGATTGTGTGGTGTTAAGGGGGTTTTATTCATTTATGTGCTGCTTCTGCATGGGGTTTCTCTCCCAACTGACTTGCATGCATTTTTCATTGTTGAATTGGTACTGATGCATCGCCCATTTTCAGTGCTCAGTTAATTTGTCACACAGAAGATAACTGACTCTGCTAGCCATAAAATTTGTTTTATTGCCAATACATTTAAACACTTTTGATTAACTTTTATTGGGGTCATTTTATTAAATTTGATGCCTGCGAGTATCATGCTGAGGTAAAGATTGCTACTTGAGATGCCACAAATTTTATTAAATTGTTATCTGAGAGCATGATGGTTCTTTGTTCCTGGCCTGGACATCAACTTCATTTGGAGTCTGGCAAATGAACATGTTGTTTCCTTCTTTTAAATTGGTATCATGCTAAGTAGTAGGGCCTCTCATAATGCTGTACATAATTATTTTTAAAAGATGCAGAAAACCCCAGAAATATGAAGAGGCTTCTTTTAAAAGCTTGGATGGATCATTTGAAGGACAGATTTATTTGCTTTGCCTCTTCTACAAAAGAGTTCACATAATAATAATGCCCAAGAACACGTACCTCTTTGCAGGTAGTTTTATTATCTTTACAGAATATAATTCAGCTGACCTATTTGAAACACATATTTGCTGTTTCCCTTCACAGTGGGCTGGAAATGAAGTTTTTAGTATTTAATGATTCAGCCCTGGAGGAGATTTTTGTTGTTGTTTTTAACTGAACTGGCTACTTTTAGTGCAAGTTAATTAGATTTTACTCCCAGGAAGAGTAAGACAGTAGTATTTTCTCTGCAGATCAATATTGATTTGAAGATTACATTTTATTAATTTATACTTCAGAAATAAATACATTTTCATTATGTAAGAAACATTGCTGTTAGATGTTCTTATTTTTATTGATAACAAATAATTTTTATATAGTGTAATGGAGGTTATATGATTCTATATCATGAAGACTTTATGTAGTAATTAATTGATATCATAGCAGTCAAATAATATTACAAATCCATTCTGTGGAGGAATAGAGAGGTGCCAAACAGTTACATACTGGGACTTGAACAGGCCAAGTAGGTAATTAATTTTAAGTAGTAAATGGGCTGCTAGGTAATGTTTACCTACAATTTATACTGGAAAAAAATAATGTCTTTAATAGGCTTTTGGAGAAAATTTTAGATGTATTAGCCCTGTCCCGAGTGGTAAATAGAAAGGCAAAGAAGGACTGGCAAAGAGAATGCTTAACAGAAATGCAGAAGATGATAGCTTACTACTTTTATGTTTACAAGATGATAATTTACTACTTTTGTATTTACTCAGTGAGAGTTGTATAAGTAAACAGGCAAAGCTTAAGCAGCAGGGACAGTGGAAGGAAACACAGGCATTAAATTGTCTGAGAGAGATCACAGCAGTAAGAAGTGTAGAGAGAGAAGAGGAGAATTTATACATGAAGGAATGTATTTACTGTGGTGTGAGTTGTATTTTGGTGTTACTGCGAGTGAAATGGTGATGAGAAGTTGAAGTTTTAAGGCAAAGTATTAGTCTTTGAGCATAGTCTCTCTTCATAGACATAAGGCTAAAATGGGTAAGTTTATTTCCTACATTGTAAAAATTGGAGGATTTGATTCAATGCATAAAAACATCATTTGAGAAATCTGATGAACTGTGTGCTAAGTGATTATTTTACCTCCATGAGAGACTCTGAGAACCTGCAAGTTTTTGACACTGAGGGAAATATGTAATTCTTTAATTCCTGCAAACCTGCTGCTAATGTAAGTAGAGAACTTTCGTATAAAAACTTAATATATACGTTCCCTTGGTCACGCCAGAAATGCAGATATGGTGTTTCATGTAGGCTTTTCTGTAGCTCACAGTAACACAGTTGCTGAACATCTGACAGCAATGAATGTATTTAAAACTAAATTGGTAATAATCTGTGTTTTTGATGAGAAGAGGATCGTAATCTTGTGCCTTGTATCACCTAATCTGATTCTCAATTCTTCAGTTACATAAACACAATGTATAGTTACAAAATCAAAATGTGGGCACCTGTTCTAAAACTTGTGGTGATTTCTTTTTTAATAGTAATTTCTATTTTCAGTTTATGTCTTGTGTTAAAAAGAATTTTTTTTTCCCTTCAGGCTTTCATGTACTAATCATCGCCCTTCATATTAAAACATGGCTTTCCTTTTCTAAAAATGAAGGAAATAGCTGTGGAATGTCTAATTTCTTGAGCATTAAGTAGTTCTTCATGTGAAGAGCTAAATCCTAGTAGCTCTCTCCCCTTTTTTCAGAGGAACATGTTTTGTATGCTTGTTAAAAATTACTAAAAATACTTCATCATTGTGTGCTCCAGTGTGGTAGACTGTAATTCAATGATAAACGTGTGTAAGGTACAGATTACAAAACCTTAGTGTACTGTATAGATGTTACGGAAGGTACTCTGTCTACATGCTAGGAAAGATGTTTGCTTCTTTCTACTCAACAAAACCAGATTATTTTCTTAAGCAAGAGGGCTGTTTATACAGAATATTGTCACTTCAGGATACATATGAAGTTAATGACTGGATGAATCTGAGGTGCCATCAGATGGTGGCATGTGGTTTTGGCACTCCGTACTTACCAGTATTCTGATGTTTCAGGTCAGATTTTATTTTAAACATAATTTATCTGAAAACTGGGCATGTAAATAGTGCTCTCCCTCCCTCCCCACAGAAAGACTCTTTTTAAAAATTTTGTCCAAGATGTTTAACCATGTTGTTCTAAAATCAACGGGAGAACAAGACTTGAACAGATATGAGAGCCACGGTATTTGAAGTTTACTCTCTGCTGTTGTGTGGGGGGGTTGTAGGTTTTTTTTTGTTTGCTTGTTTGTTTTTTAAGGAATATTTTATTTTCTTTACTACAAGTAAGAAGAAAATAAATTGCATTAAATTACTATAGTTGGATGGCCTTCATGGATGTTGAAAGAAAAACAGCTGACCTGCTAATAGATTCTATAATTTGTTACTGAAAAAAAGGATACTTCACAGCTATTAAAAGACAGTGGACAATATTATAACCAACTAGAGGAAAATGGGTTGTAATTCATTCAAAAAAGAAATAAAGCCTGTGGTTCTTACTGTGATACTGAAGGAGGGGGGGAAGTGAAATCTTTAGAAATATTTTAATGTGTTGGTTTTTTAGGTGTCATTAATTAATGACTCCTAAGTTTTTTTTTTCCCTGTAATTTGTATAAGTCAATTATGAGTAATGGGGAAAAAAAAAAAAACCCTCAACAGATTTTCAGTTATATTGTATAAAATTTCACAAATGATGATGAATGAAGTCTGGTAACTGGACTGTTCCTTGCAGTGGATGGATTCAAGGAGGATTTCTAAGCATTTCTTTAGAATAAGACAGCAACCACCCAGTTCTGAAAATCTTAGTAGTCTCAGGTAATTGAGGGAAAGGACACTGACAAACTGAGTTGACCTTAATCCAGTCACACTCAACACTTAACACTGTGGACAGAAGGAATCCTACTGTTTTTCAAACTCATTTTTTGACTTTCTTAAATTACATTAAAGTAACATGTAGGTTATTCTGGTACTTGCAATGTTTTGTGTGTCTCGGTAGCTGTAGCTGCTGTGGAAGTGATGGACAATTGCAGACAAAAGGAGCAGTTTACAAAAGTAGAAGTAGTATGGGGTAGTAGCATGTGAATGTCCCTTGACGATATCTCAGAGGCCAAATTTATTCTATCAAGACAGATCTCCCTAGGCTTGCTTTTCATTATGAGATGGAGGAGCTCAAAGAGAGTAGCTAATTTGATGGCAGGGAAAAATCTCAACTGACACTTTGCCCAGAATGAGAAGGTATCTGTGATCTGGCCATAATAAAGGCATGTCACTGAATGGAATTAAGCAACAAATGGTAAAAATAAATATTTAAAGCAGTGCATAACTAACCTGTTAAATGTTGAAAATATTTACTGAAGGAGATGATCATTTTTCATTCCAAGTTTGTAAGGCAGTACTATATTACACCCTCTCAGAAACATGCGAGTAAAAATAGGATAAGGTGAGATATCTTCTATTTTACTACAGACAGGAATTATTTTCCAAGGTATAACAAACTTTCAGTGTATCACCATTTGTTTTAAAGTAAGGTACTAGCTTTTAACCAAGTTTTCCCTGTGCTTTAGCTGATACATTTTGATTTTTTTTGCAAAACCCCTCGTGAGTTCTTTGTTGAAACATGTTTTAAACTGTAATTGTACTTAATGTTCTGGTAAGATGGAGGGGACTGTATCTGAGTGGTGTTTTTTAAATTATATACTGAAACAGTTTTTTAAAAAATATTCTATTTGTGTCCTTCCAGTATCCAGTTTAACGAACTGTCTCTGTTCAAACATAAGCATGTTTTCTCTGCTATTTCTTATGTGCCTGAAAGCTAGGTGTCTCAGTGGATTTTTAGTCATTCATAAACTGCTCACTAATTTTTCACGGAATTCAGTCTCCTTACCAGAAGTTGGCTCAGATGTTGTAAATGGGTCCTTCAGTTCCTAAGCGTATAGGAAGGTGTCCTCTTCCCTACAACATCCATTCGGTGGTGTAGCACTTGAAACATGTTTTAAAAAGGTGGGCCCAAAGGGGTTGCAATACATTTGCTTATTTTTAAGATATTTATCAAACCAAAACGTGGTCATGTTGCATTTGTGTGATGCACCAGCTGCCGTGTTTCCCTGCTTGGAAGTGTTAGCAACTTGACCATGGGTATTAAAATAGACCTGATAAATTAGTAGACTTTTATCAAGCTTTTCTTAAGCATCCTGACAGAGGAGCAGTTTCTCAAAGAGTAATGAGAATGATTTGCAGCTGGATTTGGACAACTCTTCATAAGCAAAAGGGGCAGTGTTTGTGCTTTTCTTCATAAGTTTAATTGAAATACTGCAAAACAGTAATGGAGATGAGTATAGAGGAGGTGGGAACAGCAAAAAGGAAATGAACCTTTCAGTAATGCATGAAGATTTACATGCAAAAAAAATGGAAAGACAGACAAAAGCCTTAAAAGTGGAGATCTCAACTTACATTTGTTCTAATTGTAATGCTTCTTCCCTTCCACTTCAGTTTTCCTAATACTGTACGGATCATTTAATTGTCCATTTGTTGTTCCTATACATAGGAATGGCTGTGTTTTAAATTGTGATTGACTTCTCTTAAGCATGGATCTAGGACAGAACTTGAGAGGATCCCCATGTGCTGACTGTAAGCGGTATATTTAGTGAGCTTTATGTATCAATAAAAACAGATGTATTCCAAGGTGGAATTTTTTAACGTGAAGTAAAGCTTGCTTGGATTGACAAGAAAATGAGCAGTAGGGAATGTCCAACTAAGGAGGAGGCCCAACTGGGATGAAGAAGAAAATACACTGACTAATTTTTATCACCTGTCCTATTTAGAGAGAAAATTGAGGTGTTTTAAGAAATGGGGAAAAGGTGATTCAGACAGTTGATATGAAGCCTGAGATGGTGAAGTAGCATCCATTCAATAGGAAGATGCTCAAAGATGTCACTTCTCTAGGAAGGGCATGGAGATGTTGACTGGTGCTATGGGAAGACTCATCCTGTTGTGATCTAATCTGAAGGATCAAAATTAATTTGGGGACTTGATCCTGCATTTACTGCAAAATTAAACGTTTCAGTCTGTTCTGCTGTTTTACCAGTCTCCCAAGAACAGAAATTTCTGTTCTCTGTTCTTTGGTTTGTTTTTGTTTTTTTTCCCCCTCACAAGAAACGCAATTCACAATTGGAGTGTGAATAATATTCTTTGTGAGTCATCTTGTCCATATAGAGTTCTGCAGAGGGGAAGACATTTTATTTGACAGTTCCATCTTGACTTATTTCATGTAGTTGTTAATTGGTCATAGAGTGAAATACAATGTGTACCATTATTTCCTCTGCATAATTTGGTCATACTCGACCTGCCGACAGTACAACAAAGCTGTGTATATGGGGGAGTGGTTTGCATGCACTGTGGGATGAGGAGAAGAATGCAGACTGACTTAAAGCAAGCCATGTCAACATTTCCAAGACCCATAACTGTACTTGGCTACATAATTTTTCAGAGGAACGATTTCCTAATAATTTAATGTTGTATAAAAATACTCAAACCAGTAATTCTAACTCCAAGTAGCCAGTAGACCTTGAGTATCAATGCAGTCTTCTGTTGCATGTTTATACATTTCAAACTGTTCTAGAGTGTTCCTTTATCATTGGAGCACTTTCTGTATTGAAACACACTACCCCCACAATATCTGTTTTAGCTGACAAAGCAAATGCTATTTTTTTCTTTTAAGAAAAGATTTATTCTTTTGGGATTCTGACATTCCTTTTTAGTAATTTGCTGCATAAATCCTGTATCCATATGTAGGACACTGACTATGGATTTGTCCTCCTCCACATTCTAAACTTCAGTGAATTAAAGTTTCCAGTTGATGTCACAAGGCTCTTCCTTTAAGTTTTAAATTTTTTTTTCAGTTTCTTGTATGCGAAAAACAAAGTAAAGCTGTACATATGTATTATTTGATAAATTCAGTAAGTTCTGGATGACTTTAAATAATTTCAATGCTACTTACGTTTCTTGTGATTCTGCTAATTAGTTACAGCTCTTGTTAGGGCACACATTACTAGGAGCAGACCATTTCATTGCACTGCCATTTCTAAAGCAAGTGATCGTTGTTATAGGGAGACCTTTGTAGGTAATGTTTAATTTAAATATGTTCCTACAGCAGTCTTTTGGCTGTTAAATTTGTGTAATTCAAGCATCTGTCATTCAGAGCTCGCTCCCTGGCAAAGCAAATCTTAGGTAACAGAGGCATTTATATTGTGGCCTGGAAGCAGCAGCATATTGATTAAGTTGGATGGTTTCAAGAACAGTAAATTAACCGTAACATGTAATTTACCCCTTCTTTGTTTTTTTTAGTAGGACAGGTTTTTTGAATGATGTATAACAAAAAAAGAAAAATTGATTGGGTGTTTCTAGTTACAATGGTATTCATTCTAGGAGGAGTGATTTGTTGTTTGCAGGTGAACTTTCATAACACATGTAATCTAATCTGACTGCCAAGGGATGGGAGGGGGCCTGACTGTTCCTCGGTGCGCTTGGCTGAGTGTTCCTGCCTCCTCCCTTCCACAAGATCTAGCGATTGCGTGACCATGAAGTGAGTCAGATTAGTTTGTTGATCCACCGGAGAGTGAATCCAACAAATTGATGCAGCTCACGTAGCTGGAGGAAGAGGACTGAGTAGGGACCACCCATTCCAGCAGCAATTCGTGGTAGATAGGACTGAGTGTAACACAAAACAATATCAGTTTTTTTCCCATTTTATTTACTTTGCTGTCTGTTAACACAATGGAGAGTTTATTTTATCATAAAATGATCAAGAGCTGTAAACATTGTTGGGGTGACTTGTTTTAGCTAAATATCTAGATAAGATGTCAGCTACAGTAATTCTGAAATAAGCCTGAAAAAAAATTATCTGATTCACAGCTGTAGATTTATTTGTCAAATTGTGTAGAAAAGCCGAGCAACTGTTGTGTTTCTTATTAAGAGAAGACCTAAATTTGAGCTCACAGACAGGTTAGCTGAGAGTATTTATCTTTAAATAATACTTTGCTTGAGATTCCTTCAAACTGCTGTTTGTGGAAAGGTAGTATAAACAGATAATGATTTATAGACCCTAGCATACAAATTTAATAGGGTTGTCCATGTCAGAATAACATTTTAGTCTTGGGTATGGATTTGTTCTTTTGGGGGTGTCATTCTGTGCCCCCCTTCCCCTTTACAGCTGATTTGAATTATGAAAAGCTTTTGTATCACACTTGTCTTCAAAGTTACATTGGAAGGTAGACTATTTGCAAGAGTTACTTGGAAGAGAAGTTGAAGCTTGCTTACTCTTTCTTAAAACCGAACCGATGCAAGTGCCCCCTTCAGCCTCTCAGTTTTCATTGTGTCAGAGGTGGTCCCTTTCTTTATCCAT
Source organism: Podiceps cristatus (assembly GCA_000699545.1). NCBI lineage: Eukaryota > Metazoa > Chordata > Aves > Podicipediformes > Podicipedidae > Podiceps > Podiceps cristatus. The sequence goes on from KL270553.1 coordinate 17,593, forward strand.
TCTTCTGGAACTTTTCATCACTTTTCTGCATGGTGTGAAGAAGCCTAATATTAACAGCACAGAATTTGGTATGCTTGGTATCACAATTCTGTTTCTGCGTGATACATTCTTGGTGTCGTGCATGATTTATGTCATGACACTACTCACTTAACCATGTTTTCTGTGGCCAGTTCTTAATATCTGTTTTCCCTAGTTGACCACGTTACATTCATTTGTTCCCTGCGTTTGTCTCATGTCTTGCATTAAGTACATGTAAAAATTTTGGATTATTACAATAAAGACTATTATGCAAAGGTAAGTGGGAGAAAAGGGCCCCGTACTGAGAGAGTTCTCCGCAACGCGGTTTGTGTTAACGTGTGGTCTATTTGGTGGAAAAGTTTCGGTGTTCCTGTGATGGCATTAAACATTTTAACCGCTTTCAGTTCTACTTTGAAAATTTTATCCAGGAAAAATAAGTTTGGTTCTGGATATCACTACTTCATCTTCCAAGTTTGACTAACCAAATGCCCACTAGGGTATTTATTCTTCTGATTTTTGTCCCAGGTTTGATGTTAGAATTGTTTAGTGACCAAGCTCTGTTTCCACTGTCAGTAATGTTCCTACCATTTATAACACTGTGTAAAATCCAGTCTCTCTTTCATCAGTACTAATGGAAGTGAATGATAGTATGAGGTGATGGAAACATTTTATTTCCTAAACACTTCTCAGTTTGCCGTTGATTTCGGTTACTCTGGAGGACTGATCTTTCACAGCTGTTGCAAAATGTAAGTGGGTTTTTTTCCTGCTGTGCAGATATCTGCCTTTTTCTAAACTCTCCATGGCACAAAAGGGTCTTTTTAAAATGTCACAAATACAAAGCAATTTATGTTGTCATTAAATGTAAACATTTTGCTGTCGTTGTTTATGGAAGAAATTGAAAGTTTAGGAGTGAATGGGTAAAAAAAGATAAATATTGAGCAACCTTCTTACAGAAACAAGAATGCGAATTACACATAGTTTATTCCTTAGGAAATACCTTATATTTAGTTTTATCAGTTACTGCTTGAAAATACTTGGTGCTTCACCTTTATATAATTACAGTAACTATGCCTTTTACTGTCTGCTCTTGTTTTGTACGAATATGTTTTGTCAAATGGGATGACATATGGATGAGTTGTTGTAAGTTTGCTTGTGGTCTAAGACTAGTGAAAACTGTATACATATGTATGTATATCTAGTTTTACCTAGATATACATACATATATATGTGAACATAAATATGCCCAGATAAATGGTTGCATATGCATAAAACTGCCTGAACCCCCCTATGATGTAAAATAATAGGATAGGTTTTAAATGAGAACTTCTAGAAATTATTTTCCACTGAGAGTTAGTACTGGACATTAATGCATACATATGGAAGCACAATGTTGATTCAGATGGAAGAGGAAATATCAATTTAGATTGAGGAATGTGTTCCTTATAATCCTCCCTGTTCTCAGTTATTCTTATAGAGCTTTGCATAGAGCTTGTAGCTATGGTGCGGGAATACTAACTTCAGTAGCAGATGTGAGCCTGAAGCTTATTACATATTTCACCAGATGTTTCATTTATCTTTAGGGCAACCTTCTGGTTTGTTTTTTTTGTATCAAACACTGTGAGAAATCAAAATTCAGAATGTATTTTAAACATGTTATGGGTATTTGGAGATAAAGGAGCCCTTTTATAACCT
>JMFS01063086.1:0-19117 GCA_000699545.1 Podiceps cristatus
TTACTGTTTGGGGTTAAACCACGACAATTGTTCACTAATATTACACCAATGGTGAATGCTGTTGCAACACGCAAAGGAAAATTTACAAAATTCCATATAAACCATAATGAGATGCCAGCATAATGCAAATGTGACATGTGCTGCCAGCCAGGGGATGCTGGAGTATCCAAACGCAGCCCTCAGCACCACTGGGATACATCCGGTAAACATTTGGAAGATGCTGCAGTTTGCTATGTGAGCTCTTGCCTTCCTGCTCTGTAGGTGTGGCTTCTCGGTCACCTTCCACTCTTCCTTCTCCCTTCTATAGGAAGGGACAGCTCTTCCTTGCTGCCAAGCAAACACACAAAGCGACCAGCAGTTCTGTACTTGGCTGTGTTTAATGCAGCACAAACCTTTTCTCTGGGTGTACAGGCAGGAGAGACTCTCACAAGAGAGAACAGGAAACACTTTTGAAAGAGATCTTTGCATACCAAATAAGCAAGATAACCCAAGGTTCCTTTATCCTAGGTTGCAAAAGAGAAGCTAGAGTAGTAGCTATAGCAACTCTGATTTAATGGTGCAGGTGAAGAAAAAAAAAAAGCATCTGGTCACAACTGTAAACCCCACAAGATAATTTTTAATTGAGTCTATTGTCATTAAAATACAAAATTTCAAATTAGTAACTAAACTAGCTTCAGAAGGAATTTTGTGTGAAAGTTTCAGAAAGAGAAACAAAAATGGTTAAAACTTCTCAGTTGTAGTTTGAAAAGGTGGGGACAGAAAAGAACCTGATTTTTTTTCTTTTATTCTCACTCAAAAATTCCACAACTATTTATAGACAGTTCTAATATACTTGGCAGCAAGTAGTGGAAATTGGAAATCTAGCAGAGACACTGGCTCAACTTCAACAAGATTCCCGATTTTAAGCACATAAGTAGTTCTATTCATGACAAACCCTAGACTTCTGCCCAGCCAGGTATAAAGGAAATTACTTGACTGACCATTGCCTGCAAATTGTGTGTTCTCAGGTGGTAATCCAGTGCAGCATTTTGGATTAGACAGAGCAGGAATAAAACAGATTACTAAAACCAATTAAACAGTTCAAATAGTGAATACAGTCTTCTAAATTACAGCTAAATCTCAGGTAACTTTTTAAAAAAAAGATAAAGAAATCAGAGGGAATGGAGTATACCAGAAACTGGGGAGGAGGAGACTATACTGCCTATTCATCCCCTTAAATGAACTCCTTTAGGCTTAGGTGCCTATTCTTAACTGATTAGATTCTATCATGAATGCAAACCTAACAATTTGCCCTCCTATTTGAAAACATTCCACTGCTGTATTACTTACAAACCTAGAAAAAGCCAAAGTTTCTAGCTATTTTAAACAGCTATGTTTACAATAATAAAATTATTTTAACAAAGAACTGTTCAAAGTCTTTGTACATGTTTAACTGCAGTAACTATTCTTTTCTTCTGAAATTCCATTTCAGATACTAAAAGTATTTCTCACTTGAGAAGTGCTAGACTAGGGGAAAATTTTGATGTGTGGGCTGCACAGTGCTTATACAGTAAGGAGAGCATTTCAGATTTGATTCATACTCTCACATGCTTCATACTTTTTATCTACTACAGTTTCTTTAAGCCACTGTTGCAGTAGAAAAAAAAAAAAAAAAAAAGATTTTGTTTTTGCTCTGTGCAGGTTTAGAGTGATTTCCCATCTTAATTCCTTATAACTACAGGAATAAAATGCAGTAGGCAACAGCAGGCAGTCTGCTATATTATATTTAAAAACCAACCAAACAAAACAAGACCACAACCAACAACAAAAAATCCCAAACAAACAAACAAAAAACCCCACCACCAGCACCCCCCACCAAACATCTACAGTCAATCGGAAGATTTCAGGCCTCTATCTGAAGTTAGATGATAAAAGCAGGGCTTCAGGTCATATATTCTGAAGATATAATACTGCTAGTTATCCTGTTTTCTTCGAGTGATTTGATTCCATTCCATCTTGAAAAAGTGTTAACAGAAGAAATTAAATCATTGTTCATAAACTAATAACTGTACTCATCATAAATCTATTATAAACTCACAGAAATGAAAATATCTGCTATTACCCCATGAATCCCTACCAGGAACCCTCAAAACATCCAAGCTTCTATATGAAAAAATGACTTACACCCACAAGTGATTTTTTTCCCCAAAAAAAGACTTAGGTAGTGTAGGAGTACTTGATATTGGGGGATGAGGAAGAATCACAAGGATTTTTGAAAAGAAGGAAAACACTGCTCTACTGCTGCATCTTTATTATGGAGCCAACATCTCATGTGACCAACAATTCAGAAGAAAAAAAGAAAAACACTAGTCATGTTAGAAAGGGGGAAAAAAAAAAAAAAGGGAAAAAAAAAAAAATCATTGCCTAACACACATCCAGAGAGTAATTGTTTCAAAAATCCAGAAAGCTCACTGGATTAATAAAATAAAATTTCAGAATCTATTTTTAAGTCTTTATCCACCAGAAGGGCTAAGATGTTACAACTCAGGCAGAAATCAAGGCGGAAATGTCATACTTCTGACCAGAGCAAAAGCGGGGGATTGAGATGTCTAACTATATTTCCCAGATTTGCTAGATTCTTTCTGGAACATCAGCCTGAGTAAACCAGGAAGTAGTGGAGTCAAGAGTACATACCTGCTGAGCTTCAACTCTGCCTTCATGAAGGTAACAACAATAAATAAGAATTAACTGCAAAGCATCCCAGCTGCATTCACTGTAGTGACATTAACTGAATTCAATGTAAGCTGTTTACTGGAAAGGGTGGTAAAGCAGCAGTATATTTACACACACATTTTGCACATATATCAAATACACATCAAATATAAAAATCATAAAAGCACAGCATGCTTATTGCACCTAGGAAAAATATCCTCATTTGAAAGATAAAACTGTTTTCTTCCCTTCTTGCTACTTATTACTAGAAATAAAACTCAGTTTTTGACAACCTTTTTTACTCTTTAATGTGTTTGATTTCTTTCTGATAGAATTAAAAAACACTGCAGAGTTCCCAAGAAAGCTTGTTTTCTTTAATTTACAAAAAAAAAAAAAAAAAAAAAAAAGTTTAGTTCACAGAAACCACATACCTTGCAAATACTTGTGCAGACTTGTTTATGCAAAGTCTGGCAACCGGAGTTTTTAGACCCCTAGCACCTATTCAGACTGAAACTGAACACAAAACATCATGCAGTCTGCACAGCTATCTTCCAGTAGTGCAGGTCAGAGTCTCTGCCCCTTATTAACGCATCTAATTTAAGTATAGAAGCAAGCTTGCACAGTGTAACTCGGCACAGCAGCACTCATACAGACCGCAACGACACAGTAAAAAGTGCAGCCAAAGGAGGGGAAAACTCCTAAGGCAATGTACTTCTTGCCTATGCCTTCAACATCTGTAAAACAAAGTTTTTTATTAATCTCAAGGAAACTGCCACATGCAAAATTAATTTCATTATTTGCTATGAATAATTTGATCTGCTCTAGGTATAGCAGACAGAACTGGAGATGTCACTGAGTTTCAAGGGAACCACAACATGTAGATGCTTCCATTCTCACTATTGAGATGACATTCAATCCACATAGCTCTTTCTCTACTGTTATTTGTTAGCTTCAAAAATCTCAATTACTACGATAGCAAAGGCTATTAATTAGCTACACTAATTTTCCAGACTTGCCTGAACTATGCTGTTTATTAAATATCCTCAGGACTTAGGAAGAATAAGAGATGAACTTGCTATAACTTGCCAGTCATAACATACCGCATTCTTCAAATGCATCATTAACTGCTTCTATGCAAAAAAGACAGACATTAATAGAAGACAGATTGCCTGCAAGATATGAAATTGATTTTACTCAGATTAATAACTTAATTAAGAATCAGATCTTAAAATAGCCAAGCCATAATCCTGGTACAAACGTGTGCACACATACTTGCATGAGTACGCTCAGCACCCATGTAAGAATGACTGCATGGCAGCCTTGCTACTTTTACATTCTTTTGTCCAAACAAATTAGTTTCATCAAAGCAAACAGAAGAGAAGAGAAATATCCAGCAAAATTTATAATCCAGTAAAACTTACTTTCTCTCCAGTGTTTTATGCAAGACCTATGTACATTTCAGGAAAACTCTGCTACAGCTACTGCATTGATTCAAGTCATTGATTCTAAAATAGGAAACTTCAGGATGCCAAATGGATATTTCTAAAAGTCTAGAAGTAGTCTGTACATATTTATATAATTAAAAAATAATAGAGAAACAGGTGTAAATCTCGAAGATCCAAACTGGTATTTCCTTCCTTCTCTCTGGAAAGCGGATCTTTTTTTTTCTTCTCTCCCTTTCGTGCTATCTGCTATTAATCCTGTGATCCTTGTCCTGCAAGAATGATGCTGGTGCTGTACCTCACACATTATGAGTACACCTGTAAAAGTTTAATACCTTATATTTTAGACACTATGCAGTGTCTTAAGTAGGAATTTGCAAGTTTAGTCTTCTTTACATGGCTCATGATATCTTAAAACACAGTAGCATACTACTGCATTTTTTCTTAACAGCACAAATAAGCATTTACCACAATTATAGCTTTATTGTATCAGGAACTGTACAAACAAGCAAACAACTCTTGCTCCACAGAGCTCACTGCTTTATGAAAACTGTGTAAGTTACATTTTTTGGGTAAAGGACAATTAAAAAAAAGCACAATACATAAAACAATTGGAAATCCCAGCCCACAAGGTGCCAAAACATAATCAAATGGCAGTGCTTTATAGGAACCACAGCAGAGTCAAGAGGGTTTGAAGAAAGGAAATACGACAGCTTTGTGTTTCGCATGGACAGATCTACCCAGGTAGTGGGAAGCACAAAGGAAAGAATGGATGAACTTGAGTAATATTAGTAAGTAGCAAAGTTATCAGTACTAAAAAACACTGCAAATCAACAGGACAGTAAAACCAAGTGAAGCAGAACTTTGACTTAGAGCTATCCTTTGCTAACACTCCTCATTGTGCCTCACCTTCCCTCTATCCCCAAATCACTCAGAACAAAGTTCAAAATTCTGAACACCAAAGGTAAAGACTTGTCCCTTTCCTAAAGTGGAAACTTCGGGAAGCATTTGGGAAAGCCTGCAATACATTTATTGTGCTGGAGGTAGCTATAGAGACAGATGAGCTTATGTGAAAACAGTTGTAAAAACTGCAACATAAAGACAGTTAACACTGCAACCTTTATATGCGATGAAAAGAAGTGCATGTCTGAAAACCAAGATACTACTTTTCACATTGCATAATACTGCAGGGTCCTGAAGCCTCTTGCCATGGGGATTCACAGGAGTTAGAGAAGATAAACACAATCTTCTACTATTAATGGGACTAGAAACAAGAATGTTGTATAGTACTGTGACTCCACAACTGCAAAATAAAGCAAAGAAATCCCTCCTTTAGAGTTGAATAAGCATTTGACTTGACAGCCAGTTTAGGCAGCTGCAATTCAGCAGAGTACAGCACACTTTCAAGACAGCCATAGCGTAAGTACCATTAGTCAAAGAGGGCAGAACAAAGTTTGGTCCAAAACGCTTAAGTATATCATTTCCCTGCTGTCAAACTATATCCCTGAGACACACAAATTACCACTGGAAAACTTTAAATGTATTAAAGATGACACACAGCTAATTTACTATATGGATTCTGGTTTTGGCTTTTTGCAAGGGGAATATTTGTTACAGAAATTAAAAGATCACAATTACTTGTAGATGCCACAGTGTATAGTAAAGGCTGTTTGTAAGACCCTAAATGTACTTGCTGTGCCTACTCTCAATAGAGCCAGTAAGAAAAAAATCTCACACCGTATGGATCACAAAATCCCAAGTTGTGTTACATTACAGTAGCTCTAAGCATGCAAGAGAAGCCCCTGCATCCTTCGAGCTTTATGTCACTCTCTTTCGTAACACAGAATTTGAACTACATCCTGCTTTCCTTAGCAAACATAAACAGATACTCCCACCCTGATCCTCTGTCCACTACATGCACGCACCCCAGTTCAGCAAAATCATCATTTCAGTCTGAGAACTTTGCAAGAAAATTGGAAATGTCTATAAAATACATGGTAAGTGCTTTATTTGTTTACCTCTGGGTCAAATAACCCTAAATTTGGTGCTTCATTGCACTGGAACCTTCATGTTTTAGATGTAAGTTCATAGCAATTCAGAAGAGCAAACAGATTTCCAAGAAATTAGATAGTTGGAACAGGCACATTTTCAGAGGGTTGTGAATTGGCCCATTCACTTCCACCCGATGTTACCATCTTAATGATAAAGTCCTATAGAGATGAATGACAAAGAAATAAGCCGCCTCCTTTCACCAAAACAAACATGGCCATAGCTGGGACTGTACCATCCCTCTCAGCTTCAATACGCTGGCATGAGGCTGCCCATTTCCAATACCCCATTCTCAGGCTTACCCACATGCTCGTTCCACCAGCAGAACCAGGAAAGGGGGTTCACACACAGACGCATTCCCCAGCCCCTCCAGGTGCTGGGATGTTCACCAAGAACACGCAGAGCACCTCACACTGCAGTACGCTGAAAAACCTTTCCAAACCACCAGCTGCCCTGTGGAGGGAAAAGCCAGTAGCCATGAGCGTGTGTACACAGGCACACAAAGATGCTCTCTCTAGAACAGAGTTCCTGTGACAAAAGCAGAAATAGGAAAAGAGACTTAAATGTAATGAGAGGAATGAACACCTTGGAGAAGGGAATGTGATCTAACAGGTATTTCCAAAATCCTTATCACCATTTACCGTGACAGTCATAATTACCTTCCAGTATGCTATCTCGACACCTAGTACGTGCTCTCTCTACACCTAGTACGCCTTATCTTCACTTTTGCCTTGACACAAGCTCTTCCAGCTCTTCTCATCTATTCCTTTCTTGACCAAAAAACATGCTCACCACACATTTATATGAGTCATTAACTTCCTTCCTGAAAACCCTTTTAACCACCTTTTTGTTCTTCTGCACTCCAGTTTCCTAAAAAAATCTTATTAAATATATTGGATACTATACCAAAATGTGTTTTGACTCTTCCTCTGAGGAAATCTCTGCCAAGAATCATTCAAATAAACACCAGATGACTGAAGGTCAAGTTACATAATTACTACCCATCCAGTTCACAACCCAGTAAGTCCAAATGCCACTTCAGCTGTTTAGTTTATGCGTATTCACTGTTACCTGGTGATATGAATACCAACTTGAGCCTAGTTACCCATGGATCACACACCACAAGCGCAGTTGTGCACATTTGTACATTCCCCACAACTTCCAAATACTCCAAATATTTCTACCACATTTGGCAGAAGAGCAACAGTCCCAAAAATCCAGTTAATAGGAATTCCATGAAAAAAGTTATACAGTTCTACTTGTGTTCCAATATAAAGGCTTCATTGTAAAATTTCTTGTTATTAAATGTAAGAGATTCCACATATAATACAATAACCCATAAGAAAAAAATGTTGTACCTGTCTGCTTCTAATAGAAGATACCTGATGTGGAGGAGCTCTCTATGTGGCAGCAGCAGACCATCACTAAACCTTTTAAAGCAGTCTGCATCCCTTCACTTAAGAAACAATAGCCAAAATAAAGTGGACTATGTTTTTTATGAGCAAGAGAGGATTGGCATTTTGGAGAGGAGAGAAATTTGGTGGCAGTCACATTTGTAAAAACGGACAAGGATAGGAGTTGGAGTTTTAAATGAAGTAGAACAGACATATTGCTCTCTAAGTAGCCTATTTCCAGTTCCACAACGAAAACTCAGCAACTGCATCTTTCCCAAAAGGGTGCTGTTTGCATTTAAATGTTTTAGGACGACTCTTCATCCTTTATCTTCCCTCTGAGGGACAGATGAGTCTGCCTACACTGCAAATTGAGACTTCTCCAAAGAGCAGTTCCGATCAGTAAATCACATTCCTGTTGCCTCTCATCCCTTTGATAAGTCTGCCTTTTCCCACGCTGACTCTGCCTTAAGTTAAGGCAAACCAATCCTCCCCACTTCACACTCACACACAAAATCAGCATAGGACCAGAAATGTGCAGTAACAAACTCTATTCATGCACAATCATGGAACAGATATTTATTTTCTGTGCTTCAGGTTCTACACTACAAACAATAACATTTCACAGGAATACTGGCAGTGTGAGGGGTTATTAGTCTATCTTAATATTCAAACATCAGATAATAAGGAGACTTTACGCAACTATGAAAATAATATTTCAATAGAAAAATATTCATTGAGGGTTTGTTTCTAAGCATGTGACATCAGTAAAGCACAGTAAATTTAGATGTGAGTTAGGTTTACAGTATTCTTTTGGTATAAGCCTTTTTTTAAGAAGAAAACTCAGTACCTTTCAGTCACTGCTTGATATACCAGTGTTGATAAACAGCTTGATACACTCTGGGCAGATCTTTACAAAGAGATGCCACATATGAAGGAAAAGACAACTAGTGAAAGAAACTCAAACAGCAACTGTTTGCTGGGGCACTCAGGCTCAACTAGTGTATGAATGAAATATTTTTTTTTTTCAAGAAGAAGAAAAGGATGAAGAATGCTTTGGAAACATAGCTATGTGAAAAAAGATACTAGTACTTTATGTTAATACCATTTACTAAACTTGACAGGCAGTTGTATTCTTTTGGATGTAACTTCTTTTCAATTTGCATGAAAAGCATTGTTACACTTGTGAATTGATAAAAGCAGATTACATCCCTTACAATTCCTTACTGGCAACCCTGCCTGATGAATAGTAATAAGCCACAGTTTAAGGACATTTGGTTTTGCTGTGTGTTTGCTATTCATAAAAGGAAGAGGATATCACTACAATAGGTACAGTTCTGGGAAAGCAGCATGAAGGAAGTCTGAAATATTTCATGCTATCAGTTTTCCATTCCTCATCTTTTATTGATAGTATACACATATACTACTCTCTACAATTAGGAAGTACTCTTAAATTGATATAGGCTGCAAAACTGAAGAGCAAGGCTTATTTATGATAAAGTAGATATGAAGACAAAATATTTGCAATTCTTACACTATTTATACTTCATCACTGATTATTATCCACTTGTTTATTTACTTGATTTTCCTTTCTAGATCATCTGCAGAAGATACTCAGAGGCTCGGCACTAACATTACAAGACAATTTTTGCATGGATTCAGTCATTAATAGTGTTGGAGCACCAAGACATGATTTCCCAAGAGATCTGTGTATTCACTTATGGAGTGTTGCAGGCAGTTCAGTCCCCAGAAGGTAGCTGAGCTGTGGCCGAAAGCGATGGTACAGACAGCACTCCTGCTGGTCTTTGTCCTCTCAAAGTAAAACAAACTGTAAGTTTCTGATGTGAACCACCTACAACAGAGATAAATAGCCTGCAATAATCCTGGGTGGGTAAAACTTTCAGATCTAGCTTTTTATAAAGATAACCATGAATTAACATGCCACTGAAAATTCCCAAGGTCTAAAGTTAACTTCATTGCTTATAATTATAAAAGGGCAGGTAACAATCTCACTACATTTTTAAAAGCACTTCATTTTGATTTGATTTTAATCTTACTGATGCCAGCAGTAAAATTTAAATTGATCACAACAAAGTCAAGGCTGAGCATAGCTTAAAATTCCACATCCTCCTCCTTCCAAATAGGCGTATACATACTCAAAGCAACCATGGGACACAGTACTTACACAAAATTACATACACATTGGAAAACCAAAGATTTACCTTGATTTTGTCAGCTTCCATTGACACGGAATTAGAGATGAAGTCAAGGGCTAAAGCAGTGGTCAACAAAACTAACAGGAGACATCCTTAAGCACAAAGTTAGTTAGTCTTGGCTTAGGAAACAAAGCTGTGGACTAATGACAGAAGTTCTTAGCCTGTCCTACACAAATCCTATCTCTCGAGAAACTTAACTGAAGAACACAGTACTTTCTTTTATTTTTTTTTTTTTTAATATTACAATGAGCATGCTACAACAGGGGATGCTTTGCTCTATACTGCTCCAGAAAGGTTCTAAGGCTCAAATAGCTATGGGTTTCCATTTTAAGGAATAAAGCTTGAAGAGGAAAATTGTTAAATTAGACTTCAATGCACTAATTCAGCTTTATTTTAAAGGATAAAAAAAAAAAAGTCACATATACAGGCAGACAGTCCACTCTATTAAAAGCCAAACTGCTAACAAAATTCAGCACTTGCTCCTACACCCTTTTTAAAGGGAGGCATTGAATTTTAAAATAGAAAAAAAATGTGACATAGCATGGTGACAAGTACAAGATCAATGTCAGACATAATGCCTACATTTTCAAACTTATATTTATCCGCATCTGCTTTTATATAATGTAGTATACCACTCATTTAAGTACATGTCCTTCCAGTTTAACAGCAAATTTCCAGATATGGGGAGAAAAGTAGACCCATAACAATGGAACCCCGTGAACTGCAAAAAACAAACTCCAACTACATGCCTAAATAAATTAAAATATCTTCAGACACTTCAAAAATACGGTATTTCAGTACAGGCATGAAGGAGTTGCTTAGTAAGAATCTGATGTGAACTGTTGAACATAAGGATCATGACAAGTTTAAAGGTAGTTCAGACTCCTTCCCATCAGAGTAACTGAACTCCCTTGAAAAAAACTCCTGTTTGATGTGATCATTTTACTGGAGTAACACACACATGACCAAGAAACTGTGCATGCTTATTTCAAATTAGGTGCTTTGAGCACTTTATTGGCTCACAAATGTGCAGAATGGCAGCAAGCAGGAACTCAGGTTAAAAATTTAAATTCGGTTTTATTTTGGTCATTAATCATTCCTGAAAGCTATTGCATTTTATGCCAAATTCCTTCATGTCCAGCGCTCTAAATGGCTATCCAGAGTTGAGATCCACCTCCTCTGCGGCGGGTCTACAACTACAAACCACTACAAACTACAGAAAGTTCCAGAAAACTGGTGAAAGAGATTCAAATGTAGACTTACTCACTTGATTCCCACATATATCTTCCTGGCCTCCATGCTTTTAATTAACATTTTAAGACAGATGTACAGCTGAGTATTTCATGATACTCATTCCAAAAGGCCACTATCAAGTATTACTAGAACTTTCTGTTAGTTGGGAGTGCAGAGGAAGGGGGGGGTCCCTCATAACTCCCTAGTTATGACCTTAACTTTTCACTCTGGGCAGATCTGACTTGCAAGGGAATCATCCCCAGGAGACGTCACTGCACAGAACAACTTGCAGCACTGCTGCTCCTCCTAATCTGCACATTTAGAACACAAAATCTCTTATTCCAGGAAAACTCCTCACGGACCCCAATGGCACCACACACATGCTCTGCAGACAGTGGAGAAAGCAGACTATGTTCCTCACTAAGGCAAGAGGATAAAGGTATAGTCCTTTTCCCAAGTCTTATTCACCTACGTGTAAAGGCAAAAGGGCTTTACAGGCAGTACTGCCCCAGATTTCCACAACAGATGAAGAAAAACAGAAAGCTGGTATCATGGACTTAACAAAAGAACAGTAACATTATTAGTTAGTTTTGGTATACTGGATTGCCGGTTACATTAGAAATGTGATACCACTGCAGCTTTGTTACAGTGCACACAAATGACAGATACCACAGGTAACTTGAAATCAGGGACTGGAGTGAGACAAACTAGACAACACTTCGGCTGGAAACAGTGTTAGCTGGATCAGCAGCAACAGGACGGTCAGTAGCACCTGGACTCTGGAAACACACAGCGGTAAAGCTGCTTAAGCGCGCACAATTGCCAAATGCCAGTATCAGCCAGAAAGAGGAACACACAGCAATATTACAAAAAAGGATGTTTCAAAACATTGACAAAAGCCATACACTGAGTTACAAAACGCTCAAAACTGTTTCTTCATCCGAACATTGATTTTCTAAAGCACAGGTAAAATGCAAGAATCAAACATTTCCGTAACACTCCCCTGTCTGAGAGTACTTTGAAGGCCTAAGAGCGAGACCGCATGGGATTCCCAAGTTGCTCCTGCACTCAGACTCTGTTTCTTGCTTGCTGATAACTCGTAAGAGTAACCTCTTAGGCTGCTTAGATGCTCACTCACCCACCGTAACACCCCTTAAAACAAAAAGGCTGGCTCCCTTCCTCCCTTCCACTTGTACAGCCTCTTAAAACAAGAACTGTTTTCCCAGACAGCTTGGCTTCCTCTTCCAAGGAAGAACAGTTCCACCACCTTTAGCCTTGAACGTGCCTTCCCAAGATGTCCCAGTCTTTCCCTCCCTTGCCATCGCAGCTCTCCAGTCTTCATGAATATCTCTAACCACAGACACTGGTTGAACTTTAGCCATGGAATTGGTTGCTCTTTCGGTACCTTTAGATTGGAAATACCAACAATGGAAGGTGCCCTGACAAGGGAAGCCATTCAAATCCATCCCAGACAGTGCTTGCAGCTGCACGTCACTGTGATCACGAGACATGTGACTGATGATTTCATCATTCATTTTTTCCTGACCAACAGGCATCTCTCTCAGAATATTTAGACTGATGTTTTTACATCTTGGAAAGGAAAAATGTTCAGTCTCCATAGTTTTTCAACTGTGGAAAAAAAAATGAGATACTCTCCCAAGTCCAGTTACAAATATTTCCACATGGTTTAGACACGCATTTTGAGTTAAATCCCCATGCACTCTCTCTGAGCACTTCTAAAGAAGAGAGCAAATGGAAAAATGTAACTGCTTAGTAGTATGAAGAGCAGACCGAAGTAAATACAAGAATATTGTGAATAAAACAGCACATTAATTAGGACTCTAGAACTGTTCTTTCTTTGGAAAGGACTCCATTTAGTTCCATGTACAGGAAAAAAGGAGGAGAGGGTTAAAGCCTCCACTTAAAACTATGCGATAAGAGGAACACACATATATGAGTTTGTTTACTGCATGTGACCTATTAATTATCTGTCTTAGTCCCAGTTACTACAATATCACTAATTGAAGCTTTTACTTTCTTTTACTTGAGATACTCAAAATACAATTTCATAGAAGGAAAACACCCTATCAGAGTATACTAATTCACTGAATTCTAATATACTTTGTAAAGCATAGGAAAAAAAGGCACTAACCAAAGTCTTATGAAAAATCTATGTAGAGCTAAAATCTGGAAGCCAGAATACAGGAATGTGAGTGCATGCCTTCCCTCTACAAGACACATCAACAAGACCTCCATTTTCAGTTCCAAACTGCTCACCTTCAATTACTAAAAGGTTCTTTCTAAAGGAACAGTTCCTTAAATGAGTAAGATGATTAGATTTTTAAGAGACATCATTGACTAAAACAAACTTATTACTAGTAATGCTATAAATTCGAGGAAAAACAGAATCCTGTTTTTTGGTTTTGTTTTTTTTTTTGTTTTTTTTTTTTCATGAAAGAACTATTCTCACAATCTCTACTTTCAGAGGGACCTATGTATGTCTTCCAATAGGTTCCAACAAAGCTGGATTAATAAAACCAAGCTACAAGAGCCTTTAGCAGAGTCATTTTTTCCTAACTTTTAAACACAAGCAACTTCATTATATACTTCCACCACATGCCAAAGCGTGCTCACACTGCTCATTAGAGGATCACACTACTGTTTTCTGGCTGCAACTGACTTTAAAAGTCTGCTCTGGTTACCCAGAGTCAGTCCCAGGGGCTTTCGCTTAGTGGAAGAAACATCTCAGAGGTTAAGGGAAGGGTAGTCATGAATTACAGACTCACAATCAGACGGGCAAAAACATGCAGTTCACATCCTAATACATAGTTCAAGCGTACTTTCCACTTAGAGAAACACAGCTAGTTCACTTTAAACTTGCAGCAAAGCAATGATAGTTCACTGTAAGAGTGAGCAAGTTCAGCTTTCTTGCACATCAAGAAATTCCACAACCAACTAAAGGTATCTGGGAAAGTACTGACAAGTCACAAGATGCTTAAATGAAAAAACAGATCATCTTATGACAACTCAAGCTACTAAACCAAATGTTTTCATATGACTTCCCCCCCCCGCCCCCTTCAAAATATGCTCTACTTGTAAGCTTTCTTAAATTTGGGGTGCTCTTATTTTTGCTTGCTTACTTTTGATCTAGTAACAATCAGGGGGGAAAAAAGATTCTAAACTTTTTTTCCCTGACTAGTACCAGGAAGTTGTTCCTCGCAAAACAGATGAGACAGTTATACAGGAATTCCCTCACAACCTACAATTCAGAGTGTCAAATAGAACAGCAGAAAAAAAAAAAAAATCTAGCAGATAGCTACTAAATATGCTTGCCTTTCTAAAAGGCATCATCAACACATTAACAATGTAGCAAAACCTATAGTATATCCAAATTTAAAGCATCTGTTCAGAGAAGTCAGAATCACAATTTAGAATAGAGCTTTTGATAGTATATGCACTGATCTGTCAATTTTCCCAAATTTAGTAGTTTAAACTTAGATACTCACAAGAATCAATACATTTCAATGCAACTGTAAACCTTCATGTAATAGAACATTAGTGAAGTAACAACTGTAGCAAAAAAAAAAAATCAAACATAGAAAACAACAACAAAAAAGTAGTGAGAACAACATGGTTCTTTAGAGTACAGTATCATATAGACTGCTATAAGCCACTTGGAACTTTTATTTCTACTGAGGGGATAAACACAAGAACTCCATAGTATCAAATGCATCGGCACCCACTGTTTCCTTACAACCACGTGAGCTAAGTAGGCTGAATCTCGCCGACCAACTGACATCTCAGTAATAATCGGTACTGCAAAATGTTACAGCTAGTAATTCTGAAATGCGTACAAGCCAAACAAATCCCAGGCTGTTGACAAATCACACTCTTCCAATTAACGCCTAGCTAGCTATATCAATTGCTCCAGTATTTAACATCATCATTAACTATTTGGGAGAATATAAATGGAACACTAAAACTGGAAAAATGCAGAGATATCTAGGAAAGCAAAACCACACTATTTATACAGTACAAACAGTACTCACGGATTTTTAAAAACCTGTAAGAAAATTAGTGAATTATACTTAACAAGTATGAAAATGATGTCTACAGCTTGGGAAACTGAGGCATATGGTAAAAGATAAATGATGTGTGGAGGGATGTACTTAACACACCAAAGATACTAAGTTTAAAAAATTGAGATCTATTAACAAACCACAAGACTAGTCATAATTGTAAGTTTTAGCTGGGACAAATATAAAACAATATATTTAGGGCTTAACTGAAAATAATACCCATATAGTTTACTTCTATTTGATACTAAAATAGGAGTGACTAAAGCAAAGGAGTCAAACAGATTCACTAGTAGGGCCCTTCCAACACTGAACAAGCAGAACTCTTCCTCTCCTAGCAATGACAGAAACAGTCAAAAAGCCAAGCTAACGATATGCTTTGCTCCAATAGAGGCTTCTGTCCTGATTCCAGTTACAAGTACCTCTCCACTCTTCCTCTGGCTGACAATGTTCTCATTTAGTGCATAACAACAATCACATCGACTACCTTAGAGTTTGCAAATTTAATCTTTTTGCTACAAGGTTGTCTAGGATGTGGGTTTTTTCTTCACCCCCTGAATGAACACTGCTTTAAGTATTGTCCACGTGACCTCATAGGTACTTTGACTACAGACCTAACTGAGGCTCTGAACTGCCAATTGAGCACGCATGTACTTGCAGAACTTGACACATGATCAACTTATTAGACAATACAAATTTCTATGCCATTAAAATTTGGACATTTTCACTTCAAGGACTACAAAACCCTTCCAATAAGTTAAATGCAGCAATTTTGTCAATAATACAATTTACAGCTTCACAAAATATATCCGTATCACTAAAGAGTGACATTCAAGGTTTAAGGTACAACAATTTATTAAGCCAAGACTTTAGGACAGTCTGTTCTGGCTTTATAGTTCAACTTCTTTAGAAAATTACACAAACTGGCTGGCAGACTTTATCCGCTTACATGATTCAGGCTATTTTTTCAATCAAGGTGAACGAACCTTAAGAATTATTTATTGTTCCTCATACCATCATCAGCAAACTGATATGTTAGTAAAATTTGGATCCTGACCAGTGAACTTCTATGACAATTTTACCTGCCTTATCGTAGAACCAAATGAACTATGAATTTTATATATAGTCTTATCGTAATCTCAAGCAACATTTGTACCACAGAAACCTGGAAGCCAAAACTAAGTTAAGTGTAATACGTCCTTCTCTAATCGGCCAGAATGACGCCAATAGCATTGCAGTGTCAGTAGTGCCCACGCTTCCAGACCCCATTCCAAAGGATGGCTTGTCCTAGCTTTTGCACTGTGCCACCTCAGAGACTTTTCATAACACAGCCTCTGGTCTGGAACACCAATCCCTCCCAAACTAGTCTTGAAAATGCTGCATCACAGTACCAGTAAAATACAAACCATCACCCAAGGGTTAAATAAAAATTAAACAAAATGGTAACATTAGGAATTCAGTTCTCTAATCTAAGCTTGTGTTTTAACAAGAAAACAAATAATATTCGATTGCCAGTCGATGAATTGTCAAACTGGCTTGAAAAACACTGCCTGCAAGAACAGAAACAATTTCTCAAGTGACATTTTTCCTCTAAAGAAACTACTTTGTGCCACATTTAGTTCTGTTTTGAACCAGACAACTGTTAGGGACTTTGAGATATCCAGAAACATCAATGATTTCTTGGATATAAAACTCTCAAGCCAACAGGAAGGCCAGACATATCAAAAACAAGTACCATTGCCCAACACCCCACCAAGCTATAATTCTCGTTAGTGGGTGCTATTCCAATATTTCACTCATCAGTATTCCTCCTTCTCAAATTTTTATAATTATAGTCATCGTCAGAAGGAAGGTTTGAAAAATCCACTAACTACAGGGAAACAAGAGAAACATTCTCTGGAGAGCTCAGTGCCCACATATCAACCTTGATGAATTTAGTATTTTAATTAGTGGAAAATTCTCGATATTATAGCTGTGCAACTGCATAATGGAAGGCAATCAAAGTGATGCACTACTACTTTTCCAAGCATGCATTTACCTTGAGTACAACCTACTGTATTCAAAGCCTTAACACACAGTAACATGACATCTACAAGGCTCTGCTCAGGATCAACATCACAGTCCAGAGCTCTGCTGTCAGCAGTGCCTTGATCAACTTCATGCCTATATTAAATTAGTTTACTTTGGAAAAGCTAATAGCAGTTGTACAGGAAAGTAAAATGCTTCAATAGAGAATAGTTCGCACTCCCACTTCCTTCTCCCAAAAGAAACAAACAGCAGAAACCAAACTGACAGCTTGAGATAGGGCTACACTACACAGCAAATGCTTGCTTTCGTTTTGGATGCGCGAGCTGGGGAGAACGTTTCTGTCCTTCAAGCAGCAAAACCGGTCAGAACTTAAAACATTTGTAACAAAAATTGTTAGGAGAAATTAATCCTTCACGAGGATGAGGCAGTACACTGACCATCATCTCCTTCCTGGCAGTGGCTGTAATGGATGGCAACACGTTTCTCAGAAAGGCAAAAGAAACTTATGGAGCCTTTATTCTTGGTTGGACTTTGGAAAGCCTTGATTAAAGGTTGAAAAATGTTATTCAGCAAGAATTTTATTTGGTTGTTTTTCCTCTAACTAAAGATTGTGCTTGTGGTTTAAATTTTTATAGTGGAAATGCTGACAATACTGCCTAAATTACAGCATCACAATCCGAATCTATCTACTGAAATCAGGCTGGTGAGGTATAGCACGACTATTACGATTTTTACTTCAACTCTGTCGTAAGTATACTAAACAGATACAGAATTTGTTAAAAACCTTTGCACAGAAGTTAAATTTCTCAAGTACATTAAGTATACAAACATAACAACTAACATATCCAGACTTGTGATTTTCCCCACCAGTTCCTGCTCTACCATAAGCCAATGCTTTTCCAGATGTGCTTTCAGTTCAGCTTTTGACATATCAAATTTGTAACAGCCTATATAGGTATTAAAACTCTTTACCTTGACTTTGTGAGCATTTAAAAGACCAGTCAGTGCCTCACTTAGTCCATGCAAGTAAGCCGCCTCAAAAATTAACTTATACCAGTGGAACTATTCCGTTACAGGAACTGGCATAACTGTAGTTCTGTTTGAAGAAGCCTACTTTACTTCTACTCATGTAAATATGAAATGTTCTTACAAATTTTTGTGGTCTATCTACACTTAAGAGTTTGCACTGATCCTGGCAGCACAGGCATGGGCTGCACAAAGCCCTATGCACAGACAAACCCAAAATATTTCATATCCACAATCACGTGTTTAAAGCAAAGGCACCTACTTAAGAAAGCACTAAATCAGGGCTCCTGTTGTTGTCCTCAGAGCAAGGCACATGCCCAGCTCGGTGCCAAAGGCTGCTTCCCGCATTGGGGGCCCACGGACACGACCTACACTCAAGTTCATAAAACAAACATAACTCAGTGAGAAAACACGCAATGACTCTCACTGTCAAGTATCTGCATTTTGATCTACCGTGTATTACCGGGCCACTTACATACTGTAAAATACAACATAAGTACATTCCCTAACGCATTTACAGAAGCGTTTTTCATTAGCAGTGCTGTTAATAGATGGGTTTACAACCACAAATGAAATGCCATTCGGGTAAGAACTGATAGCAGGCTGAGCAGAAGCAGAGGTCTCTGGAAGGGCTTCAAGGCCTGTGCTGATGTGTCACTAACTCATCACAGAGCGCCAGCCACCCCGTCCCCGCAGCCCCTCGGCCCTCTCTCCTGCCCCCAGACGCCAGGCCGCGGCCGTCCCAGCCCGGCCGGACGTGGAACATCTCCCAGGCATCCCCATTATCCACAGACAGCGATTATTCGTGACTCAGAGGATTTGGGACTGGTTTGTTTGCGCGGCTCCACGCCAACTCCGGAGTTCCCGGCAACGTACATCTGCGAGAGAGAAAGCCGAGGGCAGCTGGGCCAAATCCCAGCTTCAGTTTTAAGGACTTCCCAGAGGAGATTTCCGCCCACACCCCC
>KL270558.1:9290-19478 GCA_000699545.1 Podiceps cristatus
AATGTCTGATGTAAAGAGACGGGTTAAAAAATAGTAACCCATCTCAAACATGCCAGCACACGCAGTGACTAACCAGTACAGGGCAACAGCTCCTGTTTTTTTTAATCGCTGAATGGTTTTCAGTGTTCCCTGTTCCACACTAGTGCTCTTCAGAGGTCCTTTTCCAGCGCCTGGATTAAATCCCACTGACCTCTATAGAAAACACCTGTTACTTTAGTGGGTCGGTCATGAAGAATTACCTACTCAGAGAGTATCGCTTTTTCCCCAGTGGTCTTTTAGAAAGAAATTATTACCATAAACTATGGAGCTGTTGTTCCCAGGATGACTTTCTATGGTCCTTTACAGCCTCGTGAAGGTTTCGCCTGCTCTTTTGACTTGAGGTTGAATGAATCAACAGGGAAGTGATACTGAGGAAGTGGAATTTGATTGATTGGGAGCGGGGGAAGGGTATTAGTCTGTCAAAACTTCTGTTGACGACATTGCTACTACTACCGGTTGTAGGTTGGTATTGCTAAATCCCAGTCGGTATCCCATAACAGGTCTTGTCCAAATACAAGAAAGGCTGCAGCTCCTCACCCACTGTCCCTAAAATCTTTGTAGCCTGCCAAAACGGTGGCAATCAGGCAGGAATCATATACACAACATACATCAAGTATATACATATACAAAAAAGAAAAGGCATACCACTTTTGGCTAGATCTTTTCCCACTTTTCCCTCACACCTCACTATGACTCTCCTGGGACCCAGTCACCCCAGTTAAAAATCTTCTAGAACATTTGGCATTCATGAAATTTCAAATAACGTTAAAGGGATATTGTTAGCCTAAATCTTCAAACCTACATTCTTAAAGCTTTGTTTAAGCAACACAACTGAATTCAGGCTAAACGGATTTAGTATTGCTAGGAAGGAACTTAAGCCCAACCTAGTCGATGAATATATGTGAAAATCAGTGTGTGACCGCAAGACTGGCTACAAGGCTTTAGCTGACAACTTGCATTTAGATCCTGGGCTTGATACCCAGCTACGGTAATGATGAGTGCTACGGAAAATCTTCTACTTCCTGTGTTCCTACACTAATGTTTACAAAACAATTGCAGGAAAAAAAAAAATCTCTGTTAAAAAATTGACATTTGAAACTTAGTCTAATTGTGCAGTGTAATTTTAATTATATACCAGTTAAAAATCTCACTAAGCCTGTTGTTCCCTATAATCTGCTTTTTGATTTGGGGAATGTGAGGGGGAAAAAAAAGGCGATTGTTGTTATAGGATCCTCAGGTTCCTATGTTTCATTGTAACAGCAGTGTTACCCTACCCTTACAGGGCATCTCTAGATTCTCTACAGACCCTTACTAAATGGCTGCCAATCCCCATATAAGAATGGGATATATTGCTGTAAAATATACCTCAAAATTATAAGCCTGAGAAAATAAGATGCACACAAATGCAGCATGAGTTGTCCAAGTTAACACAGGAAGACTGTGAATAAGTAGGAAATTATAACATGCTGTAGCTGAAAAAAAATCTGCTCAACCAAACTTTCAATAAATATTCAGTCCTACCATCTTAAATATGGAATTTATGTGGGATTCAAATATTTGCTAATTTTAGAGTTTTGACTAACGTCTTTAAATAGTCACAATTCCTTCACTCCCATGAAGGATAACTTTGCATTTGCCAGTTGTCTCCCTTTTTTTTTCCTCCACCCTGTGGCTTACTGTGACAATGTGGCAATTCATGAATGAGTGGGTGACATTAAACGTCTATTTGTGTTTGCTGGCTAAATCCTGCATCTCACAGAAGGCATTTATTAGTTCTGTTGTTGGAATAATTGTTCCTTTAATGACACAATGACGCTATATCTGGTCGTGCACAGAAGCAGAAAAGACAGCTGATGGAATTACAGTACAAATTACAAATTGCAGTCTCACAGGGAGATAATAATAAAATTTTACGTTTTTCTTTCTGAAAATTACTCTGTATTACACTAATTTATGTACATTGTTTCTACTTCACTCCAGAGCTATGATTAACTAGAACTTCCTTATGATTAACCTTAGCCACACTTTCTTCCTGTCAAGTGCAGGAATATATTTGGTGCTGGTGTGCATTTGCCAACTCATATTTTACCAGCAGCAGCATTAGCATCTTGATTGAGCAGGATCTACAGGACTAATACAGCCTTCAAGAAGTTAAATGACTATATCCGTTACTCTTTTTAATCTTTTTATAGTCAGAGGAGGGAACAGGGGCTTTCTGAGGATAAGTACTTTCAAGCCAACATAAATTTTTACAGTAATTACTTAATAGAGAGCAAAAGTTCTCCATCATTTGCACACCACAAACCATGTTGCAGCAAATTATGGCCTAGCACACTGGTTGTTAGTCCACAGATTATAGAATAAATTCAAGAAAGAACTCAATCCAACTTTCATTTCTGTCATTATGTTCTGATAACTGCAAACTGAGCCAGACATAACTTCAAAAGAGCCATATTAATGTACAAGCCTTGTACCACTGCGTGAATAACCAGCTGCCTCACCATTGTCTGCTACAGAATACTCCATGCCTCAAAGCTTGAGAGCTGCTACTCCAGGATAAAAAGTACCTTCCTTGATTTGGAAACACTAAAATACTCAAGAAGGAAGTTTGATGTTTTGGGATCCTGACCATCAGCACATCTCTGAAGTAGCAAACGGGCACCTGGAGGTGGCTTTACGCACAATCCTTGACCCCATCCTGTGGTTTGATGTTATACCTATGCAGGCCCACCCGGGCTACCACAGGAAAGACACTGATTCTCTGTCCCCATCCCACTCCAAATAGATGCACCCACAGGTTCTTACACAGGACCGACCAGTTGTGCAGGGTGAGGCCCTTTAGCCTGCGAACCCAACTGAAAGCTGAGCTGCCACTGCCTTTGAAACAAGTGCTGGTCTGGCTGAGAACTTCAGTGCCTGGGGAGTTTGGCTCCACCTCAGGCTGAAGGGCAGCCAAAGAGGGATTTTATGAAAGCACCTTTTGACTTGGACAGTGGGAAATATTTAGGAAGCAAAAGTCACAAAGGGACTTGGTTCATGTTTTCTCAAAACCACACGTGAGGATACGGAGCCTATTCTTGGGGGGGGGCGGGGTGTAACAGGGAGATGGATCTTGTACTAGGATAAACTGAAGTGATTTTTTGTTTCTAATTCTGCAATCATTCTCATGGGTTCTCTTTTCAAATCTATGCCTTTTTCCTCTTCTAGGAATTCTGCGGATTTGTTTACTCACCTCCCGCTCCAGCGTAACCTGTTAGGCACTCTATACGAGCAGGTATCGGTGTTCATGCTGCGGAGCTTCCAGGGGCAGAGGAATACAACACTTCGCAGCACAAAAGACTGGTCACCTGCAGCATTCTTTGCAATCTATTCAGCAGTCGTTAATGGGAAAGAAATCAGGAAAGGAACATTGATCGAAAAACAGATGACTGAGCAGGAACTTAACACCTGCCTAGTTTTTACTACGAGTGTTAGTCTCCCAAGCTCAGATTGTCAAAGAAGGGGAACTGAAGCTCAGAACCCAACGAGATAACGTCTGTTCATACAAGACTTAAAAGAAACTGGTCAGAAAGCAAGCAGTGAAAATTTAAGTTGAACTAACCAAGTCCTCTTGACCAAATTGTGTGGTTTTGAAAAATAAAACAATAAAATAGAAGTAATCAAAAGTTTAAGACAATGATGAAAGAACTAAATAAAGGTATATAAAAGCTCCCCTTTAAATCATTTGGATAAACTCTAGCACAACTGGCTCCTCCTTTACCAGAATATGAATAATAACCTTCAGTCACAGCTCCTTATCCTACTAAGGTTTTCTACATTGTTTTAGCCCCTAAATGCTGGTTTGAATTTAAGAACTTGATTTTTTTTTTTTTAATCACCATGGAAAGCATTCTATTCTTTAGCACTTTTGTATGTGTAACAGTTTTCCTGTATTTGTTTTCTTTAATTCTTTTCTAATGAATTTGGTATTTATAAAGGGTCAGAGCTGGATCTAGTACTGCTCAAGAGGACTCCATCATCTGTGATAACGTAATTTGTATGAAAATTTTCCAGGCTGGACATGGGGATTTCCTCATACTATTTAATGAAGGATACGTGGCTAAATATCCTTTACTGTTCTAAAAGTCCCAAATTCATCTTTTCTACAGAATCTAGACCTCCCGTATACATTTGTAGTTTTAAGCTGTTCTCTTTATAAGCTTTGCTTGGACTCCAGAAAGTCCCTTCCAATGCAAATACGTCAGTGTTTCAGTTATACTGCAGTTTAGCAGCAGTGTCTTGTCAAGTTGGGACAGGAGCACAAGAGGAGGCCGTAACTGAAACTGGCATTGTGGTGTTTTAAAGCATAGGCTGCGTAATGACACCAACTCAAAAAGAGCAACACTTACACAGGAAAAAATGCATTATGCCGGCAGTAACCCAGACTGACATAGTTTGCATCTGAATGAGACTTTCAACTGTCTTCGTATTAATTCTCTGCCTTTTTGAGCTTTCGTGGAAGGGACAAACCCTGGGTATTCGAGGCTGGTTTGTTGATATGATGAGAAACAGTGACACTGTAAGTTCACAGGAACTGGGAGGGGAGCAAAAAGGCCAACTTTGAGTAACCTCAGTCCAAAGGCATAGCTTTCTCTAACACTGTTTAGAGTATGCCTGCCAACTACTCAAGGCCTACGCTTCTTACTGTAAGGGGTACATATTCTGTGCCCCCAAACAAACTGGTTTTCCCTTTATACTCAGAAGCACTACACAGAGAAAAAGACGATGCAGCATTATGAATCCTGCAGAAAAATTATGGACTCTTACAGCCAGGGAACAGACTCCTTTGAGTTACGCAACTATACAGCACAGTTAGCATACCTTAGCTCCAAAAATAACCCTGCCAAAAAAACCCCAAAAAACAAAAAAGGTGAGCAGTTTCTACCAGGTGAGAATTGGCTCACCAATTCTAGTCTGAGATGTTTCAAGAGAAAGGACGAAGCTGTGTGGCTGCAAGCAGTGCTGGAGGGACTAAGTTAGGATCGATGGAGAATGGCTGGACATTCTGGCAGTGGCAAGCTGCGAGTAACCCTCAGGTGTACTGCGCAGGTATACCCCCGTGTTCACACGTGCTCTCAGTGCATCCTAAACACCCTGTCATATAGTTTAGGTTTGTTGTTTTGGGTTTTTTTTACTGTCATTCCCAAGCTAATGGCAGTTATTTTCTTTGTGGTTTCCAGAGTTCCCTTGATGCCAGAGTTCACACAGATGCATTTTGCAATTACAATTTCTGTGCCTTATATTCATATCTTACTTATACTAATGCATTTTCCATCTAGCCCAGCTTTTCCTGCCTGTGAGGACTTCTGTCTTCTTCCCAAGTGAAGCATCACCTCTCCCGAGACCAGCAAATGTTTCCAATGCCGTACTCAGCAAACAGCAACTCAGAGAGTGACCTGATGAAAAAATTCATCTCTAACTGAACATGTAAATAAAGGGGTTGGTCCCTTAAGTGTTCTCAGAGAGTAATAAGTACAAGGAGACCAGCCAAATCAGGACAAAATGGAATGAAGAGATCCTAACCGCTTAAATATGCTTGCTTGTAAATGACAATGGAGCCTCACTAGTCAGAACCTGCTGTACCAGCAGAGTCGTTTAGCTGAATACGAGCCTCCTACCACGTGAAGTGATTGCCACCAGAAGCATTTCTGTGCTGTGCTTTAAAGTTATTGTTTCTTTGCTTTGTCCTATGCCAAAATGTTGTGTTTTGTTTGGTTGGTTGTTTTGGGTTTTTTTAATTCACGGAGTACATCGTATATCTGGAAAGCAAGCAAACATCCCATTGCAGTAATATGCCCTTTCAAATAATGACACACTGCCAACACTCCGATTGGAAAGTTTCCACTGATTTATATCTGGAGATGAGGCTTTATCCTTACTGGTTGGTTTACAGCACACACATCTTATGGTCACACCTTCCATCACATTCGTACAAAGGTGCCTCTGCAGGTGGATTCTTCTCTCCAGAAATAAGCATTTCCCCATCAAGATGGTTAGCCCATTACAAGGCAGTACAGTTCATGTGCAGATAAGGTTTTGTAGAGCTCAGATAGCCTGCCCTTAAAAGTAGGAATCTCTCATATATATTTTTGGCAGAAATGTTTCTTCCCTTCTCTGTATTAACTGTTTGATAATGGTCTTGCAAAGACAGCAAATGCGACTTTCAGGAAGATCAAGAATGAGAAGCAAGCTGAAGCATGGATTGAAAATCAAACACAAAGTGGTCTGAAAATACGGGGTGAAATTGAACGGTGAGCATCAGGGCTGCACCTGGGCTGCAATACCAAGGCAGTCATCCCATTTTCCTAGCAGAATCACTCAGAGCATGGACTCGAGCCCCTCAGTCCCGCTGCTCTTAGTGGAGAGAGGCTGATGCTTCAAGGGCTGACCCAGAGGCAGGGGGGCTCCCGCTCTCTGGAGCTGGCCCTGAATCAGGGCTGTGTCTCAGGTGCCGCTCACAAATAGGGAGGGAGACACAAAAAATCCATGTTCTAATGGCTATTCCTTAAATCCACAGATACAGGAAATCTAACTGGGTTACACTGTAAGAATTCCTGCATACTTTAACATCCATATGGAGGTCTCTCCCTCACCAGATTAAAGTTGTTTCAGAACAAGAGGTTTTGATTTTCTTCCACTGGCTCACGACACCTCCATCTGTGCACAGTGCAGGCTCAGATTCATTTTCTCTGAGAGTCCTGCCAGCAAACCAGGGCCGGGGCCCCTCAGGCCTCTCAGCAGAGGAGATGCGCAGCAGGGCCCGCAACCACCCTCTCCTTACGGCTATTTGCATCCCTCTCCTGCTCGCTCTTCTTCCTATCTGGAAAACAATTTACATGTACAGATGCGGGAATTATTTCTCGGAGAAGCTTCAGTAATGCTGCAACATTTTGTGAACTGGTGCTGGGTTTTAATTGTCTATGCAGAAAAAAAAATAGTTTTGAAGAAAATTGCTTGTTTCACTTCTGCTTTTTTCAAAATGAAGTGCATTTCTTTTCAGCTTTCTGTTTTGGTATTTCCTTGAAATTTACTTTCTAGTAAGTTAGATATGAGTGACAATGCTCAAAGCAGAAAGAAGAATGAATTTTAAGTCAAACCAAATACTTCTTCATCTATCCTGACATTATTTTTCTCAAAACTTTTGATTTCACCAGCCATTTCTGAAAGGTTTCTGTTTCGCTGCAACTCAAAATTATTTTTTTCTTTCATATTTTTTCTGATTAACTGTGATTCAAAATATCCATTATCTTCACTGTCCTACTTCCAGGTAACTTGAATAACCAGGACTTGCTTTCAGAGAAGATTTTTCATTACTGGTAATTTTATGCAGAGATTCTTAACTTTCTGATAAAAGAAATGGAAATATTTGAGATCCTTCATCTCAATAATGAGCTGAATGCCAGCAGGCAGGAGGTAGGGCTTGTGATAAGTTCTACAGAAAGGATGGTTCCAGCATGTTACACGTTTATTTCAGAGCTGGCTTCAAAGCATTTTCACTGTCAGTTAGAGTATTGAGAAGTTGTTGTCCAGAAACCTTCAGGAGACAGATTTTAGATATTCAAACTCATGGCATTCCATGTGGATTTGGTGTTTTACTTAAATTTTTCCATGAACTCAGTTCTTGTCACTGTGCAAGTCTGACACTCCAGAGCAAACCCCTCTAGCTAGTTAAAAAGTCTGATAATCAGGGACAACACCGGTATCTTCCTCACATGGTTCCCTTCTCTCATGAAGTTCCTCCCTATAGACCCCACCTCGAGCAACGTTGCCTACAAGCTGGCCGTGTTCTCTGCTGCTTTAAGGGGCCATTATTTTGTGCAGAGGAGCATGTGGAACATAAACTTTGGATGTATACTGTAGTCACTGGGGGCCCTTCTTGAGAGGACCAGCACAGCACCCTTACTCTGGAGTGCAGCACACTTTTTTTTTTCTTTTTTAAAGGGGAAAAAAAAAGATATAAAAAGATGATAAAGGTAAAAACAATCATTTTGCCAATACCCATTACACCTAAATATCTAGCATGAAAGAAGAAAAAAGTGATTGTTATCTGAAAGATCTTTACATCCGGAAGTGATTTTCAAAGCCAGCACATATGCCACAGATTTAAAAAGAAACTAAAAAAAGTAGACAGATGGTCAGTCACCAAATTAGATGCAATCAGAATATGGAAAGACAATTTATCATATTCCCTCTTCTCAGCTTTTCATCTAGATACTGGACTTGGCAAGCTGTTAATCTGCTCTGATGAGTGCTTACAATAGAGCTGTGAGCTCTGAACGCTGCCAGACCCAGCAGAACTTGATGTTTTCTGCAGGCTTAGTCCTACCAGCCACTGTTCTTCAGGTGCCAAGTGCTTTGGCCTCACTTGGTTGTTTGCATTCCCCTTCCTGTGCCCATGATTTCACAGCACGGTAAATCCAGCATGAGATCTCCTAGGACAAAATTGCTGCAGCCACACAATGTAAAGTGCTGACTTATGCTAAACTTTTGCTGCTGAGTCAAGTTTTCTCAGCTAATTCGTTGTGCTGGCAGAGCTGGTTTGTTTTGGTTTGGGTTTTTTTTGGTTTTTTTAATAGAAGATCTAGTATCGTCTTTTTGTGCTGGAGCTTTAGGCTGGATCACCTGTTACCTCCTGCAGCCAGCCTTGGGGCAGCACAAATCCCCTGTCACGCTCCTCCCCACCCGTGGGGCTGGGACCACGCGCCCTTGCCTGATCCACCTTATCTTTGGCCTGGCATGTTCAGCGTCAGATTACAACATCACGTTTTCCACTGCATGCGTATACCATAAGTCTGAGTGCCTTTCAGTACCAAATATGTTGTTCTGCTTTTTCATTTCACTCCCCTAGAAGGTTTTGGAGCAAACCAGTTCATCCCAACAGCAGAGGGGAGGGAATGCAGTCACCAAAGCAGGATATGGGGCTACTGTAACTGGAGCCAGGGAAAGCCTCCCTCTCTAGTTGCCCTTCCCTTGGCCTTATTTTCATATCACTGCTGTCCTAGGTTGCCACATTACTTCATCCAGCTCAGAGACCAGGTGAAACCCACCTTGCAGTGGCTGCTACAGCCTGTCCTGCCTCAGCCACCCTGCCTCGCTGAAGCATGGAGCTGGGGCCCAGGCCTGCCGGGCTGCCAGGGCTTGGCAGCTGTACGAAAGCCGTGAGCAACAAGGGTGCAGTTAGGCAAGACAGCCTACCTGCTCCAACAGCTCCTCGTTTCCAAAGGAGAGAGACCTGCCCCTTGTTTTCCCCGAAAAAACCAGCGTACAGTCCTTTCCTTGCTGGCTATCTGACCCTTTAGCGAACAGACCCAGGTCCCCTGCTCCAAACCCAGCAGTGATTGATTCACTTTTTCTTTGTAGAGTTAGTTTTTTGCTATCTTAACAAAGTGGCTTGGCTCAGAGAACGGCTGGACCCCATGTCCGGCCAAACAATGTGTCAGTAGTAAATAATTGAGAGACTGGGAATAAAGAAGCAGCAGGACCTTCCTCAACAGATTTAGCCTGTGCCGTCTAACCACACTTTCACCATGCCCCACCAGCAAACATTATTTCCTAAAATCACTATGTCAGAAATACCAGGGGCTCTCATGCTATGAGGTAAATACAGGCTAAGAAACCTTAAGACGGAATGTAACCCTGAATCTGTGAAAGGAGATAGAAACAAAAGTTTGTGATCATTTGTCTGTGCTCGTCGCCATCCTGGGACCTGTGCCAGTGGCAAGGAACCACGTTAATGTTTAACTAGCATGTTTTTCCAAGGGGCAGGATAGAAATTTCCAATGCACTGTAACGGCTGAAGACGTTACTTCTCTCTGCCAGTGGGGCCCCCCGATAGGAGCCCAGTACGGTCCCTATCGCTCTGTCTGAGCCGGGTCCGACGCCGTCTGTCTCACTGGAAATCCAGGGAGGACAGATTTCAGCCTTCCATGTTGTGACACTTCACTACTTCCTTTCCTTCGCAGTGAGATTTAAGCTGTCAGAGGTTTCTTTATTTCCATGGCGATGCAAAAGCCCATACCGTAGATCTACAGCCACCTGCTGGGAGACAGCTTTTTGTCAGGCTATTTCTGGCTTTTCAGTTTCCACAAAGGAGCTGGAGTATCTGGCAGC
>JMFS01063105.1:0-12109 GCA_000699545.1 Podiceps cristatus
CAGCTGTCCCAGCTGTGTCCCCCTCCCAACTCCTTGAGCACCCCCAGCCCACTCACGGGTAGGGTGGGGTGAGGAGCAGAAAAGGCCCTGACGCTGTGTAAGCCCTGCTCAGCAGTGACTGAAACATCCCTGTATTATCAGCACTGTTTGCAGCATGAATCTGAAACATAGCCCAATGCTAGCTACTGTGAAGAAAATTAACTCTTCCCCAGCTGAAACCAGCACAGTTGCTTACACTGTTTTGAAGAGCTGACATGATACACAGAATCACCAGGAGCTTTACCGTGAATGACTTCCCAGCGAGGGATGGCAGTAGGTTAACATTGTCTTTCGGAAGGGTGAGAGAATTAGTGATATTGGTGAGTGGTAAAATAAGCCATTGTTAGTGGCTATATGTTCAATCACTGATCCATTAACGACAAAGACGCAATTCTTCTTTATTAAAGTGTAACGGCAGGGCTGCAGAAGCTAGGACCATTTTTGCAAAACACCTGCTTTGAAGTAGCTGAAATTCCCATACTTAGGCACATATCAGGAAAAAAATCTTGGACACCTTGGTGCAAAACTGTGATCTGAAAAAGACTTCCCTTAACAGCTGTCTAATACTGGAGATGCTTTCCAGTCTGACCTGAAAGTTCATGTTCCTGCTCTTCTTCTTTTGCCCTTGCCCTTTTGCACTTGCTCTCACCTGCACAGATAGGCACCTTCCTCTGATGGGGCAGGAAACAGTGACTCTATGACGAGCAACATTTAAATCCCCTGTTCGATCCTTACCAGCAGGCGTGCGATAAACTCACCTATAGGGTTGGGCATCAACCGGGGCATCATGGATCACTTGTTCCTATCTGCACAACGGCACAGCTTCTATAAGAAGAATAAAAGTCACATACAGTTGTTTTCTGCCCCCTATTCCTTTAATTTCTTCTCTGTGTCAAGCAAGAAATGCCTTCCTTACTTTTAAGGCTTTTCTTCTATTTTGCCTGTTACATGAGTAAAAGGAAGGCTGAAAACATCAATCAAACCTCTTCAGAACAATGTAGGAGTTGATTAAAGATGTTTTCAACAGTGAGCGTAAAGAAACCTTAAGTAGCATCCAGGATCCTTATGATAACCACAGAAACTAAAAAAAGAAAAAAAAAGCAAGCTTGTTTGTACTGAAATAACAGCACACTGAACTACCTGAAATATAAATCATGGAGTTGATTCATTATATTGTACTTTTAAAATCTTTTTCCTCCTCTCTTGTGGCCTTTGTGACTAACGGCCATGTGAAATGCGAGTGTTTGCTGTTTGTGGGCCCTCTGTGTTTTATTGCAAAGACTGAGTGAGGGCTCTGAGTAGGGGAAAAGCCAGCTCCTCTGATTGCCCCTTTAAGGGTCAAGGGCCTTACTCGAGTTTTCTGAATTGTCATTTGACTTTGCCAGCCTATATATCGAAGGAAATCTCCAGCCTTTGTGGAGCTTAACTCTACTGTGCTGCTGCTGAGGGGTCTGTAGAGAGGAGTTTCTGAGCTGTGATGTGGAACTGGGAAAAGAAATTGGCTTTTTCTGAGCTTACAGTAAGGCCCAGCTGAAATTTTCAGAGAACTGTGGTGGAAACTTCCTTTAAGCTGGATAAGGACTCATTTATTGAGGCAATATGGGGAGAGAACCATAAAGCTTTCCCTCACTTGTCTGAGTGAGGAAAATAAAATGTCAGCACAACAAACAGCGAGAAGCATTGTTAGTCTTCACTCCATCAGAGGGATATCAGAATGACTAAAACTGAGCTGCTGCTCTGAAGGCTGCTTTATATTCTCAGGCCGTCTGGTCTAAGATGAAGGCTTCCCAAATACTTTACACTCATAGGCTTAACATACTTTATATTGCACTGACTTTGTTTTTTTTTTTTTTAAAAAAGGATGTTAAGTTGAAAAAATTGCATTGATATGAATAATATGAATAATGCTACTATTGAAATTCAGAAAGATATATTTGAAAGGTTCTTGTAGAACATTTGTTGTATATTCAACATGGTGAGTATCTAAAGATGATTGTATTATGCTTATTTATCACAGGCTATCTTATTTATCATATTGGTTTTATGGGTCACAATACTTTGAACACCACACATTATGTAATAAAGATGTGAAGATGAGACCAAGTATTATTTAGGTGTTTTGATTTGGTAAATAAGATGTGAATGGATCGTAACTTTGACAGTATATGTAAAAGTAACATTCTATCAGTCTTCCTTCAAAAAACAAAATATTTATTTGATCAGAGAAAACTTGAGGGCTACAAATACTTCAAAATGGAGAAACATCAAATGTTTCTGATTATTGTTCCGTATGAGATAGTCAGAAAGTATAGACTATTTTTTGCTTAATTATTTTTGAGGAGAATTGGTGCAATTTCCAGAAAGGCGAACAAAGTATTTTTCACAGTAATAACCAGGACAAAGTTTACAATGATTGAGAAATAGTTGCTTAATTCTTCATGGAAGACTGTCAGGTGCAAAAAAATACAAATATAAATCACAACAGTTATTTTTCTATAGTTAAGAACACAATTATTGAAACAGTGTTGCTACTAAGAAAATCGTAAGATGTATTGTAAGACCAGAGTCACTCCTACAAAGGATCTGTCTACGAGTACAGTTTAGTGAGTGCTATAAAGCTATGTTTAAGAAGGAAAAAAACATAGAATCATAGAATCATTTAGGTTGGAAAAGACCTTTAAGATCACCAAGTGCAACTGTTAACCTAGCACTGCCAAGTCCACCACTAAGCCACGTCCCTAGGTGTATTGTCCACAAAATGCCAGCCCATCTTTCAGATGAGGAAACAATAATTAACTTGGTTGAAATGTGAATGTTTCTCTATTGCTACTAATACTTCAAAACAATTGAAATATGTAATGTTTCCAACAATACATGTGAATAATCCACCTTTTTTTTTTTAGATGGCAATCAAATTTCATTAGAAATACTTGATAATGTAATATGTTTAAGTGAATTAGAGGGGTTTTTGGCTGTTTTTCATTATTTAGTGCCTACCATGCTGCTGTTAATTTGGGGAGGAAAACAGTTCATGAGAAATAATGAAAAAGATTTGCTTCAAGCTAATTACTTAGCTCATATACTGCATAATGCAACAAAGCATATGATAGATTAGTCATCATTTGATCATGTAGAAAACATAACAGAAGTTTTCAATTGCAATGTATAGCAATGAGTTTTCTAGGTGCTGGAAACATTTAATTTTCCTAACTTTAAATATATGGAAGTGTTGAGGTATAAGACCCTAAGATTATCTTTATGAGGTTGAAAAATTCTCGATTATTTCTCAGCTATTAAAAGTTCGATATCGAATGTCAGATGAGACTGAGATTTTTCAGTTCTCTGAGGATGAAGAAATGGGAATGCTGGATTCGATCTAGTGCCTGAATACTAATTATTTGTTTTTCAGAGTATGTTAAAAGATAAATCAGGAAAAATGTAAACTGTATCCAATTAATGATATACAGTTGCTCTCAAATATCTGATTTCACTTTTTGATTTGGCAAACAAAACTACCTTTACCTGATCCAGTCACCTTTTGAAAAAAAAGTCAAGCATTCTTGAAGGCTCAGTAATGAAAAAGACAGCGTATAGAGTGTTTGTCAGGAATATTGTACTGAGATGTTTAATAGAGCATGCATACGGCTTCAGAGGTGTTGTGGTTGGAAACAACATTTCAGTCTTCAAATCCTGAGTATCTTAATTACTTAAAACCTGTGGAATTTATGTTCACTCTAATACAACAGTAAGAATAATATTTTCTTGAGTAAACAAGCTTGCTAAGAATACAGAAATCTGATAAACATAGATTCTGTAGAGACTGTTTAAATTTAAATTTTATTTCAGTTATACATGACAAAAGTTTTACGAATTGATTTACAGCACCTATTTGCATGGAACTGTATTAAGCAGGTATCATTTAAAATTTAAACCTGCAGTACTGAATTGTATGTCTGAAGTGAAACAAAATGAATGTGTGCTCACAGACAGTTGCACGAACCTATATGAAAAACATATTAACTAAATGGTGTTTCCTAAAATATTCCCCAATGCAAACTTTTCAAGGAAAAGTAGTTGTTTTCCTCTTTGAAGTCTCTTTGGAGGTTGAGGGGAGACCTCATTGCTCTCTACAACTACCTGAAAGGGGGTTGCAGGGAGTTGGGTGTTGGTCTCTTCTCCCAAGTGACTAGTGTTAGGACGGGAGGAAATGGCTTCAAGTTGTGGCAGGGGAGGTTTAGGGTATTAGGAAAAATTTCTTTACTGAGAGAGTGGTGAGGCATTGGAATGGGCTGCCCAGGGAGGTGGTGGAGTCACCCTCACTGGGGGTGTTTAAGGAACGTGTGGATGAGGCATTGTGGGACATGGTTTAATGGGGATGGTGGTGTTGGTTGATGGTTGGACTTGATGATCTTACAGGTCCTTTCCAACCTTAGTGATTCTGTGATTCTGTGATTCTTGATCAGACACTTTCTTTGGGGCATGGGAGGCAGGTGTTTTAATCCCTTTAAGTTGCAGAGGTCTCAGAGCCCATTCTACTGCTTCTTGGGGGTGTGCTGCAGTTGGCAGGTGAAGAGTGCTTGACTTCTGCAAGGCCCGAGGAAGCCTTTCAAACATTCTTAGTGACTTAGAGCTTATCATACAACCCTCATATTCCCAGGTCTGGCATCCCACTCAGCACAACCCCATGCTTGTCTTATGCTCATATCTCTCTCCTTCTGAAACGTGCACACAATGAAGTACTGCATCTTCATGGCTACCTGCAAGTCTGGGGCTTCCTCAGGTAGCCACTGTTGTCCTATCCCCTCCCACAAGTGGCATATAGAACAGCTAAGGACATTTCAGCAGAGGAGCACACCACAAACTGCGGTTCTGTGTTCACATATCTTACTAGAGTGAGAGAGGGATAATGCAGACAGGGCAAGGTGAGGGGGCCAAGGCCAGATCTGGCTCCCTGTCCAGTTGCTCCTAATAATTGTTTCTACCTAAACCAGAAGTCCCATATCTTACAGCTTGTGGAACTGTAAGTATGTCTGTGAACAGAAGATTGCTCTTGTATAGACAGAATACTTTTTCTGAGTAGTGTCTTCCATGGCTTTTTTAAAACCAGCCTTCAGAGGTCTGTATTAGATATACCAAAGTCACTACAGAGAAACTATGCCCCATGTGAGTTTCTGCCCCAAGAGTGGGAAAAGGTATGCATAATACCCCTAGTTTTGAGAGGCAAAGCTACAGTGGCGTTTCTGGATGGATATACATTCTCAACCTCTGCTTTGGGCTATATCTCAAAAATACAACCGTAGCCACTAGTGGCATCTGCTCTTAATTAGAAGTTCCAAAGTATGAGGTTAGACTGAAACTTCTGGAGAATTTAGATCTTGATTTTTGACCTAAGTTTAGATTTAGTGACCATTCCTTTCCATACTTTTTTCTGATATACCAATACCTCCCTCCCCAAAACCACCTTCTGTTTTGTCTAAACATTGCACCAGTGAAAAGAAGTTCAGAAATTTATTTACTGACTATTTGCTAGAAACACTAACAGTTTGCCAAATGTCTCTCTCTGAAATTTCTTGGGTGATTTTAAGAATAAGTGTTACCATTCTTTGTACAATATTTTGTAGCTTTGTCCTCCATTCTAGGCTCTTAAAATCCTGTCTAAGCTGATCTCTGTAACTCTACACCAAACATAACGTATATCGTGATTATTTGCAGCATCATCTTGCTACTCACATAGGAATTCTCGGCTGCCCATTGATGCAGAAGAATCAGTGTCCACCGTTTATCACATTTCTGCATTGCTCCATTCGTTAGAAACCCTCTTCCTAACACTCTTTGGACCTTTACTGATGTGCACTTGACGTGTCTCTTGAATGTTTGCCAACCAGTCTTCTTCCTATTCTTTCTGCCTGAACAACAGAACTTTCAGGACCAGACTTTAACTTAAATCCTGTGGCTTTTACCTCCCACTTCTCTTTTGTTTTAGTGGGCATTTTGTCTCCCTGAAGCATCCATTCAAAATTTGATCTCCCAGTGGTTAATCTCATTACAGATAATCCCATGTACTGAAAATCCTTCCAAAGGATAATCTTGTGAACAGTTTCCCTCTGCTGCCTTCACACCATTCTTTCAGGGGTGAATCATTTTGATCTATTAAATAAATGGATCTCACCTATATATACATAGTTTTCCCCTAAGACTAATCGGTTGGTACTGAAGTACTTGCCTCATGCTTTCCACCCAGTCTAATTTCTTTACTAGGTAACAGAGAACCAGGCTGATGTTTTGGTCACCACTGACATATAAGAAAGAACTGCAAGATGGAAAACTAGTTTCTGAAACTATTCTGAAAAATATTATTACTTAGTTTATTAATACCCATCTATTAGCTGTGGAATATGGAGACAGCAATTATTGTAAAAAATTCACTGGAAATTAACTACATGTGAATCTAAATGTCATCTTTCGATGAGTGTGTAGAAGAGTATGAATTTATACTTGCATCTGTATGTGTACATACTGCACAAACTGCATTTAAATCCTAACATTTGCAACAGTGTTAAAGTGCTTTCCATAGGAAGAAAATTACAAAGATTGTCATAATAATAATAATAAAAAAAATCTTATGTGTTACATCAAAACGTGATTACTGCTGATAATTCATTAAAATTAATTTCCCTAATAATTTGTGCATTCTATTAGTGGTCTGAAATGTAAATCACACAGTTGGATAGAAATTTTAACTGTGGTTTGCAAGATCGGTATAGATATCTACACAGCTTCTTTCAACATATATTTTATGCGTGTGTGAATAGCAGTGCAAATAGGAGTTTAAAGCTCTGAGCAGTCTGAGTCTGCTTTTCCATCTGGGTTATCCAAACTTTATCTGGGAACTGGAGACTTAGTCAAATGCCATAAAGCATGTACAACTTACCAAAGAATAAGGCCAATTTTTGTAAACAGACTTTTAATTATTTTTAATTAGGTGATGTCTTAGATTTTATTGGAATTTAATGGAGCTTGTCAAATACTTGAAAAAATATTCCTCAAATAAATTATTCAACAAATATTGCCATTATACATGAATTAATTTATTCAGTGAATAATATTCAGCCAGCTACAGAATTGCTCAAATGCTGCTAAAAGCTATTTGCTGAAGAATGGTTTTGATGAATAACAGCAGTATTCTTTGAATAATACATTTGACAAAGACTACCTGACCGGTTCTATTTTTATCAGGTTAGAGATTTTGAAGTATTACAACTGAGCAGCCACAGAAGCTCTAGGTACACAAGACTTGTGTGAAACCCAGTTATTTGAGTAGTTCTTGCTTATACAGTGAACTAGGGAATGGTGAGTATTTTGCAGTAGTTCACATAACATAAATATCTTCTGAAAACTGAGTTTGCAGGACTGACTCCACAGATAAACCATCTGGCTATTTACTATAATGTTTACTAGACTTTTGTTGTCTGATCTTTTTCCTGATAACATGGCTACATCTTCCAGGAGATTCAGGACTTCTGCCGTCTATCTAGCAGCTCCTAAAAGACAGTGGAAGCTACTGAATTCTTAATGACTTTTGTAAAACAAAGGCATTTCTAGTCACTTAGATCCAGACCTAACCACGGTATTTACTTCAGGCTCTTAAAAGAACCCATCTTGGCTAAAGGTATTTAAAAAGAAGTGTTATAGTTGTGGAAGAGGTAGGACATGCTGCACTGACCTGCTAAATCCAGAAGCAGTGAAAACAGGCATCAGACACACACAGTCCCTCCAGTCCACTAACCACAAGATTTAGAAGGATTGAAACTGTGTTAACTAGCAGGTTTAGTACCAGCATTGTTGACAGGTAAATGAGTATGGCCTGAGAAAATGAAGCGGGGTGATGTGGGGGTGTGTGTGGGAGTGGGTGTAAAATAGGATTTACATGATTTAGCTCTGGAGCTCAAAGCTGTGAGCTTCATTCACCACAATACTTACGGACATTAGGTAAACTGCTGCATTCAGAGCAGCAGCAGGGTTAATTAATCCAAACCAGTTCAGACTGTGAATGCCTGGATATTTGGCACTGCGCTTTTATTTAATTTAGAAGACTGGGACTCCCCATGTTCCCCTTCCTACTCTGTGCAGAAGATTTGTCCTGAGCAATCTTTAGAGAGGGACTGATTGCACTCAGTGCATTTGAGTCCGTTTGAACTACAGTTAGAGCTTGTGGACATAACTGTGGCAACTGTATGTAAAATGCAATATCAAATAAATATAATAAAACCCACTTGGGAATTAGTGTACTTAAACACGGATCTGTGCCTTGCTGGGCTCCAGCTGCCCAGGCTGTCCTGGTGTTACACACAATGCTCTTCTGCTGTAGCCTTACGAATCTATGTAGTTAAAGGTTAAGCATGTCAGGATGAACTCTTATCAGAGGTTGGGCCTATAGGCACACCTCCACAGGTTGTGTCGATATTAACCTTGAAATTACTACAGTGTAATAGGAACAGCCTTCTAGGGCTAAAGGATCCAACAGCCCTACTATACACCTTTCCATGGGGTTTACTTTTGGCTAGTTCTAGTCTGATCCCATGGCCTGAATGTCCAATTCCATCTGCTGCGCATCAGGTGTGCTGCCGGGGAGCAAGCATCTTCCATTTCATTTCATCCAGACTCTCTGAGGCTGCTCCACAGTACAAATGAAAACGCAGTAACTTGGGTGGATTGAGAGATTTTCTGCAAAAGTGCATTCCTCAGTTGAACAAAACACTAATATAGACACACTTCTTATTGCTCATGGAAGTAGGCTTGCTGTGTGTTAGATTTTAGATAATCATGGAACCAAATTAGTTTTATTATACTTTCTTGTTAAAAAAGGCAGAGAGAAAAGCAGCTGCAGCTTGCTGAATTCTACCCTTCAGATTTCTTTGAATGAGCTCGCACTGGTGAGTGAGTTGAGCAGAGGGGTGAAGTGAGGTGTTTAGGATTTGAGAAATATATTTATTCCACAAATTAATTAAATTTGGAATTACAAATGCGTCAGTGTTTGTCAAAATCCCACAGCATTGCTTATGATGTTAACCATTAAAATGTATTAATATTAGCATCTCTTCTGAGCTGCAAAATAATGTTATTAGGCTCAGTTACAATGCCAAAATAAAAATAGAATTTAAATCCTCATCCCTACAAGTTTTGCTCTCTGTTTTTTACTATCTATGAGAAAATCCCAAATGGTATGATGAACAAGGACCTTTAAATCTGCGCTCCCTCTGGAGTGTAACAGTTTTACTGTAACTGCATCCATAAGTTAGAAATATTATGGGACAAAAGCAGGCTTAGGAGGCCATCAAGTCTGACCTAATTATCTACAGTACATTTCCACTTTTCTCCAGATACAGTTCTATATCTGGAGGCCAATTAATTTTCATGATATGTACAGTGGAGCATATTTTTGTGTCTCTTGTAGTCACTTGGGACTTAAGAATACTATAATATTCCAGTATAATAACAGAACATAATTGAGATATTGTGATTTAGTAATATAATAAAGAGCTCAGCATCACAGCTAACTACTATATGAACTTCACCAGAAACGTACAGCTGTATGCCTAACATTTTAGAATTTGGGGTGAGGAACACTGAAAGCCAAACCTCTCCATCGCAAATCTACTTGTTTCCATTTTGACTGTGTCCTATGTAACACAATGGCCATACTGCAGTGTATGAACCTGATAGCCAGGACTCAATCTGGGCTAAATGCCCTAGAAAACCATTATTTAAATGGTTTTGTGATTATTCTGCTGTGTAAACTGGAGTGAGTAATTTAAGCCTTCTGTGCCTCATTCAGTTCTGATGTTGAACTGAACTTTGACTTACCAGTAGGGACTACCAATGCAGAGGAACTAAAACTTCCTAGTAAATCATCCCAGTTATTGCCCTCTGTATTATAAAATAGGAATTCTTCTAATTAAGTGCATCCTCCTCTAATATGAAGCTGTTTCCTTTCCTCT
The DNA here is from genome assembly GCA_000699545.1 of Podiceps cristatus. Lineage (NCBI taxonomy): Eukaryota > Metazoa > Chordata > Aves > Podicipediformes > Podicipedidae > Podiceps > Podiceps cristatus. The sequence goes on from JMFS01063105.1 coordinate 10,038, forward strand.
ATCTGTGGAGAGAGTTCAAGAGGGCATACACAGGACTGCTCACCAGGAGTGGGTGACACCACTTCTGTGCTGGAGCATGTAAGACCTGAGAAACAGAAAAATAACAGTTTAATAAAAGTACAAAGAAAAAGAACTCCCAAAATAAATGAAGAAATGAACAAGGGCAATCACATTTAAAAGAAAGGAAAACCAAATGTGGTGACATACAAATAAAAAAATGCAGGGTGGAATTTCTAAAGCACTGAGCATTGGACCGGTGCTATTCCATCAGGGGATACTTCCCAAAGCTCCACGTAAAGTTTATTCGAGCGTGCTTTATATCAGGTGGTGTCTGCCCTGCCCTCTGTGATCACCTAAGGCTCTCTTAAGTATATGGTTTCTTCATGTTCAGCCCATATAGCTTGCCCATTTGTACGTGCACCTCAGTCTGGCATCACGCTTGCTCACTATTATTATTTTAAAATTCTGTGAGGAACAGTGGGATGAATAGTTGAACTATTTCTTTTGCTCACTGAATTCACACCGCGTGCTCTGTTTTGTTAACAAGGCTGTGGCTGGGCAGCACCCTGTATTCAGGGTCAGGAAAGCTCTATAGATGGAGGGGAGATTGTGCCTTTCCTTGAGAGTAATCTCATGCAGCTGGGAGAGGCTTTGCATGAAAGGAGGATAGACATACAGCTGAGCCTTCAGGTGATGGTGATAAAAGAGGCTGCTGTAGAGCTCCAGAGGGTACTGTGCATGTTAGGAGTTTGTTATTAGCTTGAAAAACAGGGCTAAAGGGAAGGGAACCCCTGCAAGGAAGAGTAGGTAAAGGTTTCCAAGCCTCTAGTTTCAAGCTGCCTTATTCGGTAGCCCGGAGGTGTTACCTTAGAGCTTGTGCGCTCTCAAGGCTGCCTTTAGCATGTGGGAGCTTGCCGGTGTCCTTGCTGGGGGGGTTCTCTTCCGAGTGCTGGGCTGGGTGCTGTTTAAGTGGGTCTAATTCGGCGTGCAGTTCTTGGGGGTGCCTTGGGGCCAGGTTATGTGATGCCGTGGGACTTTCTTTAGTAGGGGACAACTTGCTTATTTGAATGCTGGTTAAGCTTTTAGGTGTTCTTTTTGTTTCTCTTAAATAAAGCTCTTATTGATTCTTTTATCATATATATTTGTGTTTATATTTGCTGAAAGAAACACAAATAGTGAGTGGACATTACTGTGTAAACACTCTGACGGGTTTCTTCTCCCTAGCTTCATAGATGCCAATATTATGGGGAGGGATTTTGATATTTCTTTTGATTTTTAAACTTTTGAGTGCCCATCAGAGAAGTCATTGGTAAGGAAATAAAAACTAAATAAATGAGTATATGGAAAATGATACTTCTTCCAGTGCACGGGCCTGTAATCTCTGTGAGAGAAAAAAGAACGGGCTCCTAAAGCCAGAAGCCCAAAAGGAGATGGCTGCTGAACTGAGTCAAACGCTGCCTGGAAAGCGAGAGATTAGAAAGATGTAGGTGACAGCCCTTCACCTTTATTTCATAAAAGGCTTCATTTCAGCTGTTCAAATCTAGTGAAAAAAACCCAATAAAATTGGTGACAGCTGAGAAAATAGTGACCAATGTTATGCTGTCAGAGATTTGGTAAAGTATAAGTAATACTGAGAAATTGGGAAAGGGGACTGAATGTTATAAGAACTTTGGGATGCCCAAAGCAGTGTATTTGTAGTGCTGGCGAGACTGAGAGGCCGGGAGTGCCACGTACTGTTTTCTCACTAATGAGAACGAGTAACTCAACTGAAACTGGGTAAGTTCAGCTGAAAAATAAGGCACACGTCTTAAATGGTGAAATGAAGTAAGCTGATGAGTGAGTGATGCAGTCTTAGTCTTCACATCAAGACTGGCTGTCTTTTGGAGAAAGATGTCTTGTAAATGAATGCAAGCGTCTAGCCAGAGCAGGGCATGTCTGAGTAAAACATAACAGTTTGTGTTAGGCCGAGCCTTCTGCTGGTTCCTTCTGGCCTTAATATGTGTAAATTCCATCTTTTTGACTGTGCTGGGCCGGGTGCCCCGGCGCTGGCAGGGGCTGCGGGGGCCCCTGTG
>JMFS01063106.1:0-44443 GCA_000699545.1 Podiceps cristatus
AGCCTCCCGCGCCCCGTCCTGCGGCCGGGCGCGCAAACCCACCGAGGCACACAGGTGCACGGGGAGAGGTGCGGGTGGGCGGGCGCGCTGAGAGACGCAAGTCTCGAAAGCCAGAGCTGCACGGGGAGGCAGATGCCGGCACGTCGTCTGACTCGGAGAGATCGGCGCAGCCACTGAGGCACAGGCGGGCATGCTGGGGCACACCGGAGCAGAGCCCGTACGCAACATGCTGGCGAACTCAAGCCAAACCAAAGCTCGAGCGAGAGACACGCCAACATGCGTGCAGCTACAGACAAAGCTGCACGGCGCAAGAACATGCCGACAAAGGCAAATGCACGCAGGGAAGGCAGAGACAAACACACAGACAGAGCTGATTAAAACTTCAGGCTCTGCCAACAGCGAGAGGTATTGACGAGTATTTAACCAAGCCAGCTGCCTCTTGCCTTCCTTCCCTTAGTGTCCGACTCTTGCACACCCCTAGAACATATTTGAAAGCATTTGTTCTCCAGATAACACAATTTGGGCTTTGTATTTATATTTGTGAGGCAAAGTCTAACATGAGGACATAAAATTATTGAAGGTGCCAGCAGAGATTACAGCACCAATGCCGAGAGGTCTAGGTCTGCATGCATTGCCTTAAAAACAATTCTGGGTTTGATACAAAGCAGCAGTCTTTCTCCATACTACGGGGGGATGAGGGAGGGGGGAGGGAGGAAAAGAGTATGTTCATTTTGTATTAAAAAAAGTGAAAAAGATTACAAAATAAAGATGAGCAGTCCAATAGCAACACTGAAAAGGTGACAGAAAGAGGATGCAGGGCAGTATAGTTCACACAAAGGAGAGGCGTGTCTCGCTGCTAAGGACACTGTCAACCTGAAATCCAGGCATTTCCCAGACACAAGTTTAAAGTATTTCCAACAAATTCACCTACCCAGATGTCTGCTCTAGCTTCTGTTTTTGTTTTTGTTTTGTTTTGTTTTTTCCTACTGTTTTTTTCATATTTTCAGATGATTCTCTGCCTGCCATCGCTTCACAGAAGAGCTAAACATGCATTTGTGGGAACAAACCAACCACACAGAATAAACACGGACACCAACTACAAGCACGTGCTGCTAAGTGCACCAAGACATTAGACAGGAGAAAAAGAAAAAACGCTGTTTCCCTCATACTTTCTCCTCTCAACACCTTAGGTAGTGCCATCAACAACAGTGGACCATAATAGATGTCAGAAGAAAAGGCACTTTAAATCCAGGTGGCATTCCTTTAAGATGCGAAACCTTTAAGATCCATTTGTTTCTTGCTACCCTGCCAGTCCTGGCTGCTGCGCACCCTCCTGGCACAGGTGTCAGAAGCATGGCCCAGCAAGACAGGGCCAGACCGGTCCAAGACCATTTTTCCTTTCAGAGACCTCTTTTGCTCTTCAGCTTCTACCAGAGGCCGTCAGACTCCTATAACCCCACATTGCAATGCAAACTGTCTTGCTGGGTCTACTTGCCTGGGTGCCTGACTGTTTAGGGACACTCAGGAACAACTGGGCAAAACTAATATTGTGTTTCAATGCTCATACAGCCAAGCACATTAAAACCCCCGCTAATGCTCTCCCTTGCGAAGAAAGTGGCCATGGATCAGAAATTCTCCACGGTGGGCCCAGAATGAATCACAACACTTAATGCTGAATCCAAAAGAGCTGCACTTTATGTCGCTCCTCCATGTATTACCAAGTGGCCACATTCTCTTACTTACTCCTTCCTGCCTCCCATCACTACTTTTCCCCTACGTGGGCAGATTTACAGAAACTTACGAGCTTCCAGCTCCCAAGCCCTGGCTTCACTCTCCCAGGTACAGGCTTTCTGCCTGTCCCTGGGCAAACCTGGCGCTGGAGAAGCAATATGGAAAAAGGACTGAGAAAGCAAAAGAGAACACAGCCTCTCTGCAAAGTGGCAATACGCCTTCGTCAAGTCCCTGAGTCAGCTGTGCTGGCTTCTCTAGCTTCCCAATGGTACAGTAACGAACGGTGCAGCTCCAGCTGTATGGGATGCTGGATGGCATGCAGATGCATCATCTTTGGCTGTTGCTGGGTGAAAATAAAGGCTGACACAGGCAGGACATCTTTGCGCTTTTAGAGAGAAGAGAAAACTAAAATTGAGAGAAGAAGCCAGAGGAAGTTGACTGCTGTGGATCTGTCCCTTATCGCACTCTTAATAAATATGTTTGCCACACCAGGCCCTTTAGTCGGCCGTGTGAGGAGCTGGGAGCACTGTTATCTGGTCAAAGCATCACACTCGGTGGTGGTGCCCAAATCCTAGCCCTGCTCTCAAACCTAACACAAGAGCAGTCACATCTCAGTGCCTGTTATTAACCACCTGAGGAAAAGTGGTGGATTTTTCCAAGCTCTTAGCATCTCTGACTGGTAAAGGTACTGCTGCTCCCAGGACTTGCACCCCTGACAAATCAAGCTACTTATAGACAGCTATCTAACGTTGGAGACCTGAGAGTATCAGTCATCTGCTGCAGAACTGTTGCCACCTAAGCGTGCAGATGGCAGGCTCTCCTCTTGAAGTCGGGTGAATGCTTTGGCATTCAAACACCAAGCTAGCATCCTCACCACCAGCCTCTCAAAGATCTCACCAAGACCAGTCACTCCTCCCTCTCCCTGGTCACATCCCTTGGATGAAGGATTAGAACTGGAAACTCTGTTAAACAAAGAGGGTTATGTTAATTTTATGCTAATCATGTGGATCCATAGTGCCCTGCTGTAGAATTACTTCCCTCTGACCAGGCCTTCTCCATGCTGCAGGAAGGATGGCAGGGTGTAGTAACAAGTGGAGCACAGCGAGGACGAGTATAATGCAGGGAGTCCAGCATCACCAAGAGAAAGAATGAACCCCTGTTACCTTTGGTGGGCTTTCCTCCATTTTTGGCTCAGTCCCCTCCCAGTGCAACCCTCTGCAAGGCTGCCAAGCTCTCAGTCCCAGAAATAGCATGTCAGGCAGCAGAAAAACCAGAGGGGAGGGGGAGATGCAGATAAAAATAGAGAGAAATGTTGATTGCATTGTTACTGCTTCAATTAAGTGCAGACACTTCAGCCTGATGAGTCAACAGCAATGACAAGAGGGCACAGAAAACAAGAGTGACTGCAATGCAAAAACCAGTTTACCAGTCCCATTAATGTGGAAGGCACTAAACTCCCAAACGAGTCACTTTTGATAGCAAAAGGAGGAACAGCTCTGACATTGTCCCCTCCATGCAAGTCTGACAACAGCGGCAGAAACAACAAAAAGGCACAGAGTTAATAATGACCGAGCAGCGAGAGCCCGTGGCTCTGTAAAAGAGCAGCCCTCAACAGCCCAGCACGCAGCAGTGGGGCAGTAAAAGCGGGGCACGAGAGGCCAGCTCGGCTTGTTCAAATGAAGCCATTGTATTCTCCAGGGGCTTAAATCACACTTGTGATGCTTTGTGTGTTTCCTCGGCGGCGGCGGAGACAGGGAAGTAACAGATGGGTATAATTACAGGGACCAAGGCACAGTCCCCTCTCCACCACTCCATGCGATGCACGTTTTCTCTACGGGAACAGACTGCCCTGCGCCCCCCATGAGCGGGGGTGATCCTACCCCCCTCCCCGCACCATCACTGATGCTGGGAGCTGACAGAGCAGGGATTTTGATCAACGCAGAAGCACACATGCAACATGTGCTGAGCGAGAGGGAGGACCAGCGGAGGAAGAAGGGAGGACACTGTGGTGGGGTGGGAGCAGCCACCAGTTGCCCCAGTCGGTCCCTCTCTGTGGCTCTGAGTGGCAGAGGCCAGGCATGGGGCTGAGGCAGGAGACAGGGGGGTGGAAGGCAGGCAAAAACTCTCGAATGACCTTTGGACTAAGAAATTACTGCTGTGGTTGTCTGTGTGGCCCACTATGTGAAGTCATCTCCAAAAAGAAAGGAAGAGAAGCAGTTGGTCACAACTTCAAAGGGTCTGTCTCTCAGCCTTGCCACACCACACCCTGGAAAAGGTTCACCTCTCTCTGTGAAGTGGTTTACAACACATATAACATCAGCATTTATTGCACTGTCTGCCAGTGCCCCTCCTTTGACCATCCCCATCAAAAGGATGCTGAGGAAGTCACGCATGGGTCTGCTTACAACCGGCAGCAGTTCCATAAAGCTCTGCTCCGCAGCCTGGGCTGCCCAGGTTATCCCACCACATCCAGACATAGGCGTTCACCCCACCCTTGTCCTGTCAGCGTAACGTAATGGTCTTACACATACAGGTTTTCCTAGCCCAGTGTCCTGTCTCTGACAGCAGCCAGCCATGAATGCTTACGGGAAGTGTAAAAGGAACAAGGACAAATATGCAGCGAGCCTTCCCCTGGGATCCCTCCCAGCTTCCAGCAATCAGAGGATTAGGAGCATCTCACGCCGGAGACTGCGTCGATCTCGCACACTCTCACACTGCAAACCTCTCCTTCATGCATTTATCCAAGTCCTTTTATGTGCAGCCTTTGCAACAGTGTGCAGCAGGGAATTCTGCACATTAAGTAGATGTTGCGCAGAAAACCAAACTGAACCAAACCAAACCATCCTTTTGCTTTAAACCTGCTTCCCACTCCTGTGCTGCTGGAGTGCTCCAGAGACACCAAACACTCGCGCTTTTTCCTTGACGGTGGGGAGACCTCATGTTTGGGGCCGTTCCCTGGGTATCCGTCTGCATCCTGAAGTTCCACCTGTGTCTCCCTCCTTTGCTGAACAGCTTTTCAAGTGATCCCTGCGTGTCTGTAGGTAGCTAGCTAGCCATCGACTGCAGCAGGGATATACAATTCTAAGATGATGCCATGCTTAAGTTACAAAGGTCCCTTTTGAGCCTAGAGGTCCATTAATTTACACGTTCTGGGCTTGCTGTGCCCACTGGCCTTTGAGGAAGCAAAATGCCAAGCAGCACCCCCAGCTGCCTTTGGCTCCTTTGCCCTGGGGAGCAGGTGCCCAGCTGGACGTGGGGTTGATTGGGGTGGTGTTTGGCAGGAGTCTGGAAAGGGGCTCTCAGGCTGAGCGTGGCACAGCCCGTCCACCCCGACTCCAAAACACGCACAGAGCATGCCAGGCTTCCTGAGCTGAAACACTGACAGTTTAACACCAGGCTTAGCTGAGCCAGGCTAGATGTTGGTGCAGGAGAAAGGAAATGCCACTCTACTGTGAGGCTGGGCGCTCCACAAGCGCATCTGGGAACTGCACTTTACCTTCTCCACCGGAGCAGCATCCGAGTGAAAGGGAGCTGCTGAAAGGAAAACCAGTACACTTGGAAACATGCGGTAGCACCTGGGCATAAAACCGCACACCCCGCTGCACGGAGGGATACAGTTATCTGCTTCCGAGACACGAACCTGCCAGAGAGGAAAAGGGTTGGCACAGGATTAGAGCGAGTAAAGTTCGAAAGTCCTTAGATCCTGTGTTTGCACATGCATGGGGCCAGCTCCAAGGTTCACAGTCTTTCTGGTAGCTATTCATCAAAACATTTGCATTGCCAATTTGGACAACATTCCTTAAAATTTATGTTTAGTTTGCAAGGCGCACGCCAGACTGTCCAAATAAATGACCCACCGAATTAATCTCTTCTCCTAATGTTATCTCCTGATATTTAGGATGACTTCACAACAGATACCCTCTGCTAAAGAAACGAGAGTTGGGCTGGGGGAGGAGCAGAGAGGGGGCTGCTCAGGGGAAGAGCCCAGCCGATATTCATTCTGTTCCACTCCCCTGTGAGTCCCTTTCCATCACGCTACTGAGCACAACACAATTAGTGAAAAGGGCCCATTTTTCCTCCAGGAGCCAAGGTCCCAAAAAGGTACAGCTTCAACATCATTAGCAGTTCATCTTCTTAAACCTCCGGGCAGCCCCTAGGCAGATCCCCTCATGCAAACCCCACACCCCTCCCCCTTTTTGGTGTCTGCTTATCAAACTAATGAAGCACATCTAGACTGAAAGGTCTTGGGGTAGAAGACAGCAGCTTAACCATGATTCAGTACATGTCCTTCTCCCTCCTCCTCTTTATCAAATAAAGCAAGCAGAATTTCCGACACTTAAATGGAAGGGAGGAGGAAGGAAGGAGGGTAAGGGGAGGGAGACGTTTGTCTAGTAATTCCCTGCAGAAGGAGATGTCTGTTTACTTTCTTTGACTGAGCACTTGCATATTAAAAAGGCTCAGCTCCTTAGCGGACAGGATTTATCAGTGCCACATTTTCTACTTGATAGGGCAGAGCTGGTGATGCCTGCTCCAGGTAGCCAGAGAATTAAACAACTTCCAGTGACCTTCCCCTCGCCCTTCTCCCAGCCCACTCCGTGCAGGATGTGGAGGGATCTGAAAGCCGAGAGCCGTGCGGTGGGGAAGGATGCTTCGCGTGCTCTAGTCCTAAAACAAGAACACCCCTACAAAAGCAATGCAAGCACAAGGCTCCATTAGCTTTTTTTCCATTCGGTGATATCCGGAAAGGCAATTTCCAGCTTTAGGTAAAAACACATAAACATCTTTCATCATGTCACTGACCTAAATATAGATGATTACTTCAAGGCAAGTGGAAAAAAAAAAAAAAAAGAGGAAAAAAGAGCCCTATTCTTATACCTTCAAAAGCTACGAAGCCCTACAAGCAGACTGCAGTAAAGAGGAGCAATAGATAACCAGTCAGATGTGAAGAAAGAGAGAGAAATGCATGTTCTCGAATGATTGTCCTGATGGACCATTATCCTGTGCCCAGCATCCATCTGCCCAGCCGACACAGGCCTCCCCTGTCCCCGCCCGCGCGCTCGGCTGGCTCCTGGGCTGCCTCCCCCTGCCACTGGCACCCACACCCTTCTCCCTGCCAGGACCTTCACTTTGGCATAAAGCCTCCAGAGTTCACATTCACTTTAACCCCATCTCAGCCAGGCTGTGTTTTGCAAAGGGACATAAAGCTGCCCTCAGGCCTAGGAGCCCACTTTTAAATCTGCCAAAGCTACATGGGTGCCCAAGTCGCGCCAGCCTTCGGTGGCACTTGAGCACCAACGTAACTAAGAGAACTTGAGCATCTTTGCTCCCGGGTCACCCTCGCACCAAAGTGAGTTTGCCCTCCTCTCGTCAAGCATAAGTGGTTTTGCTGACAGTACCTGTGCCAGCTCACAGCAGCAGCCCCCGACAGCACAGGGCCAGGGACCCCAGCGCTAACTAACGAGCCAGGTGTCCCTGTATGTAAGCACACATGCTGCCTGCCCAGCAGCACGGGGATGTGCCGGCAAGCTCTTTCCACTAATACAGCCTAAGTATTAAATATCGGTGACAAGTCATGAACCTCCACATTTAATGCCCACCCTGCCACTCGGAACCACAGGATCACACTTTGTGACTCTCACTGGTATGTGCTAGGGAGAGAATTAGGTCCTTAATTGCCCCCTGCCTCAGTTTACCCCCATACATAAATGGGACATCAACAGCATAAACAGAAAAACTCCCATCTCGGGAGTCACTGGGGTTTGCAAAGCCATCCGTGCATGCTGGTGATAACCTGCTGTTCGCTTTAAATCACGTAACATACACTTAAATATTACGTGCTGTGAGTCATAGCTGTTGTCACTGTTTCAACTCAGTCTTCATTCTGCTGGGTCAGCAGAAGCTTTGCCTGAGAAAGGACTTTGGGAGCAAGAAAGTTATTGTTTATACAGTAAAAATTTATTCTTGTCAAATAAACTGGATACACTTTAAAAAAGAGTTTACGAGGGATACCTCAATGTCATAGGCACTTGCTGCTGTACAGTATCTTCCCAAGCGTTATGCAATTGCCTGATGCTCAGGGACTGACAGCCACTCTGAGTTTAGGCTGCTGGAGGCTGCCTTCGTTTAGACCCAAACAGAAACACCCTCATGCTCCCTAATTCTAGACCATTTGCAGCACTATGCTGAGACAAGGCAAAGGAAGAGCTCGATCTACTATACCTGCTTTGAAATCTTTATTTTGAAATCTGTATTGGAAAGAGTTAAAAACCCCTAAGTTTTCTCTCTTGAAAGGCAGGGATGAGATGAAACCAGACAAAAATACCATGCATGCATTAACCTCATCACACACCAACCATGCAAACTACAATGTTGATTGAAATCCAAGGAACCCACAAGATCCTTTTTTAAACAAGTTTGAAAAACCATAACAACTGACAACTTTTTCTCTCCCGTTAACATAGGTTGAGTCATTTCCATCAATGCAGGTGAGATCAACATGTGGATTTGAGTGTCAAAAGGAAAAAAATCCCCAAACCTCAAAAAGGAAGCTGGAAGCAGATGGCTCAGGGAAGTACATCCTAGCAGACATGAGGTTTTCTGGGAACCAGCCTGACACCACTTAATGGAAAACTGCTTGTAGACATCAACGGCTCCACTGGAGAGTGACCCCCGCGCGCTCAATCCTGTTTGCAGATCTTCAGGTCAGTTGGTTTAGTGAGGTCGCAGGCCTGGGCTGCACTCTCGTGCCTTCCTCTCTTGACTGTCTAGTTGCTACGCAGAAACAAGCAGTGACCAAAAATAGCAGCACAACAAAACCAATGTGGCATCAGACAGCAAGTCACCCGTGGTAACTGCACAAATCTTTCTCCTTAGGAGACCGGTTCAAACGTGGGTTGTGCCATGAGTGAAATTGAAGCTAATGCCTTATTCCAGTCTTGTTTTGTCTGAAAGACCCCGGAAGTAGTCCTAGTTGGGACTGGCATCCTTCCGAGGGCCCCTGGCCAAAAGCAGACGTGTCTCCTGTGGGGCCCCCCAGGTTTGCTGGGATCCCAGAACTGAAGAGAAGGAGACCTTGCAGTTTAGCTGCCTGCAGTCATTCTTACCCCCAACTTTCCTAAGCACCATATATAAGAATGGAAACATATCAAAAGGTTTTGTGGAACTTTACAATATCACTGCAGATTATAAAATACACTGCACTGTAAGTGCTAGGAAGACCTGGGAAGCACTGGGCCTTTTCGATGGAGGACTCATGTTTGGTGAAGAGTCTCTCAACTACCATTTCTCTTCTGAATACCTACTGCTTAAACTGTCAGAGGAAATGAAAAGCCACGCTCTCAACTCCATAACAAAATTTGCTTTAATTTTTTTTCCCCTGGAAATGCACAGATATTCTTGCAGTACAGGCTACCTCTCACGCTTCATAACGTGGTCCTTGACACAGAGGAATCCATGCAGTAACTTTGTTTTTAAAATTTGCTGCCACTCTGATATGCCTCAGAAGACTTCTCCAACACTGTCAATCCTGTACACATACCCAGCTAATACAACTGCAAAGACTACTAAAAAAATAAGTGATGTTTGCGGGGGCTAGTAGGTTCTGTGCTTCCTGACTTTTAAGCTTGTATGGGAGTTGCACAGTGCACATGTCCACGCAGGTGGAAAGAGCTTTATTAGCACATAGTAGGGTAGAGAAAGCCACTTCATGGGAGATTTGCTTCTGAGGGCTGGCACCAGCTGGGTTACTTGATATTTCTCTCCTACATTTCACTATGACTCCTCTTTCTCAGAAGTACATGTGAAGCTCCAGACCAAACCCAAATGCCTGTGTCCCTTGAAATCTCTAAACAACCACTCCATGAGTTGAAGGGAAGAGCTGAAGATGACACCAGGCCAATGCCTTGTCCACAGTGTTAACATTGCAGAGGATTATTCTGAGTTATGATACTGTTCTCTACTGTTTAACACATCCAGTGTATTTACACTTCGCTCTGCATTACCATGCTGCTTAGCCTCTTTATTGTTTTAGCTTGAGGTGAAAACTTAACTCCTCCCTACACAAAAGACCTGCTTTTTACCATCATTATTGAATGTATCTCACCACTGTTAGGACTCAGAAAATGTGGAATCTGAAGTTAAGCTTGCTGGGTCAAAACCAGGGGAACTAATGGGAACCTTGTCTTCAAAACTGCCCTGGAGGAACAATGAAACTCTTCGGGAAATTTGTGTGAAAATAAACCACAAACACACACACGCTTACAACCACGCGCACACACACAGAGGGACTGCATGCACAATTTGGCTATGAGTGCCCTGACACACAGACTTGTTTGTGCAATGAAAACACCCAGAGGCACCAAGAACACAAGTGTGTTGTTTCTTTAAATGTCCTTCCCGTTTGTGCCACTATTAGGTTACTGACACTAATAGCTGATGCCTGGTCATGGTGTTTAGCTCTGCCATGGCTTGGCTGAGCTGTGAGCGAAGCTGAATTCAGCGTTGGAGGCCAAGAGCCAGCCCGCCCCACAAGCTCCCTTTTCTCCCATACCTGGTGCAAGGCACTGGCAGGAAAACCTCAGCAGAAGCAGCTAAAGCGGCACAGCTGTAGAGCTGCAAGTGATAAGATGTACGGGGTTGAGGAGCTGCATGGACCTGGTGAACTAAAGGAATGGAAAACCTGCATAAATATAGCCTGAAAACATGTCTCAAGAATATTAAGGGGAGAAAATTCCATAAATTAGAGAGTTACCCAGTTTCTGTACCTGACAGAGACAAGCTTGACCTACAAAATGACAATCTGGAAGGCAGGTGCCAGTTTTGCCCCTTTTAAGTTTGGATTGATGCTTGGATTGCAGTTCCTAGCTGAGCCAGATGGACATCTTTCTGAGAGCGCCCAGTTTGTTGTTAGCTTGTGTGCATTATCACTTTGTAAGCAGTCCAATAGCCCATTTCTTATCTAAAATGTAAATACTAATTTAAGGGCTCAGGGAAAACACAGGTATCTTATTTTTTGTTTTTTAAAAAAACCCTACCCCCCCCCAAACCAAAAAAACAAAAAAACAAAACGAACCAAAAACCCAACAACAACAAACCACGAGAGAGGAGGAGGTCTGGCATCATAACAGTAATTTATGATTTTACTGGTGTATTATCATCGGGTAATAACAGCAACTCGAAACTGCCAATTATCTCATAAGAGGGGTATCACCTTTTCTGTTTTGAATGACTCCATCGATAAATGCAGGTTCTGCTTGCTAACACTCCGTCACATAATCAGTGGCCTTACAGCAGGAGAGACGAGTGCATGCGAAAGAGAAAAACAAACCAGCAAACATACAAACACTTCATGTGAGCTAAGCCCTTGGCTCAGCAGCAGAGAGAGGGGAGGGGGCCGAGGGGGCTGGGAGGAATCGCCTGGAGCAGTCGGCAGGTCACACACACAGAGTGTGCAACAGCAAACTCAGTTTACAAAGAGACATCTGTTCCATTACTTCGATGCATTGTGGCTAATTACATCCTGGCCCGTCTGTGAAATGACAGCCACTTATTCTCCAGTGAACCGTAAAATCTGTACATGTTCGATGTGGGCAGTGGGGAGTAAGAGGAGTGCAGGGGAGTAGAGGAGGGGGGAGGATGGAGAGGGGAGAATGGGAGAACGGCAGAGGCGAAGCACCAGGAAAACGTACCACGTCCCTCCTACCAGTTTGGTGTTGGAGTCGGGAAAAGGCGAGAGGAAGCAAGCCACTCTGGAAGAAAGGCCCTAACAAAGCACTGCCATTTTGATGCAGGGCTGCAACGCCTGCTCTCACATGAAGCATCTCACTCCCCATCTTTGCCTTCACGGGGGGAGCAAGATGGTGCCAGCAGCAGAAATTACACCAGAGCTGCATCCGTGTGCTTTACTTGCAGATTTCTACAGCGTTTCTGCTGTTGCTGTTTATATCTTCTTTACCTGCCAGTCTTACAGATTTGTTAGAGGCTATTCTCCTATACACCAATTTAATTTTAGACTTAGATTAATTAAAAACAAGGACTTCTCATATCCCACCACCTCCCACAAAATCTGAAGGAAGCTGCAAGAAAATGAATCTTGCCTCAACTTTTCTACATAACAAAATGGGCCTTACATTTAAGTGTGATTGCAAGCCATTAAGTCAGATAACACATGGCAAATCTTATTTACAGACCTAGAGTATATAAGCCAAGGTATGACATTCTGTACTGCATTGGCTAATAAGGGTTAAATCCTGATCCTAGTAGGTCTGTCAAGAAAAGTGCAAACCTTTCAGTAAAGCTGGGTGAAATATCAAATGAGCCAAAGGCCGCAAAGATTTGAAAGTAACTTGTGAGGGGAATAGTGGCTTTGCTTGATGCTAGTGCAGAGCTCTCGTGGCAACGGCTCCACAAGCAGCCATCAGCTGGTGACTTCTGATCCTGTGTCCAGCCACAATCCCGCTGCACAGACTTCTGCAAAATTTCATGTTTTGGTGACTTTGGTGAACAGAGCGCTGGAGTGGTGTAAGTGGCCAGTTAAACTGCTAAGGTGGCAATTAAAAAAAATGGCTATGTGGATAAGTGTGTGTGGGGGGTGTGTCAGGGAACAGAGTAGAAACAAAGACTGGCTGCTCAATGACAACTGACCAGCTCTGTAACCAGGGGCACCGCTCTTGTCCGAGGATTTCTGGTTGAAAGCATCGCTTTTCCATTAACGCAATCACAGCTCGTGGATTTGGGCAGATCTTGCTCAGTGTGATGAACTGCTCACTCCCAAAACATAAGCAAAACTAAGTGCCCAAGGAAAGGGGGTAAGGAGGATTGCTCATACCATCTATGAGCTGAAGCTGTAGAAATCTAATGAGGGCTAAAACCAGTATCGCAACAGCCGGGGCTATAAAGAGCTAGGGTGTTTTGGGATGGGATTTCTTCTTGGATTTGGCTATAGGCTAAAGGGACACACTAATCCACCTGAATCCCTGACTGCACCATATCCTGCAGATTTTATGGCCATTTCAGATGGTCAAATCTAGAGGGGAAGAAAGATACAATTTATGTTCACTTACATGATGCACAAACAGATGCAGAAAAAGGGAAGCACTGTCGGCAGCTGGTTTGTGTTCACAGCTTAAAGCAAAACCACCTGAGTCTGAAGCATCAGGAAAAGTAGTGCGAGTGTGATGTTTTGCTCCAGCTTTAAAACTGACCTCTGTGGCTGTTGGCAAATCAATGTAACAGGGAAAAAAAATCAGGACCTAGTGTTCCTTCCGGGTTGGGAGTAAAAGTAACTGGAAAATTTAATGGACTTTTCATAAAACATTCACCACTTCCTCCAACTTTTGATCTTTATTCTGTGGTTTCTGTTTTAATCCTCCTTTCCTGACAAAGCCTTCGACACTTCTTAAGGCCAGGATGAATACTTACAGTCACCTCGCTTGCGAAACAGGTCACAGACTCTCTGGCAGTAACCTGTGCATGAAGCTTATAGCATCTAGTTGGGGTCAAACAGGGATCCTCCAGCGCAGCCTTGCAGAGAGCCCTGTTGTGCTCTGCCTGGAGAGCTCCAGCTGTGGGACATGAGGATGCTGGATGAGCGATGCCTCCAGGCCAACCTACCTCTCCCGTGTGAAGGCAGCAGCAGCAGCACCTTGGCTCTGTGTGGAGCAGAGTGGTGTCTTTGCAACGGACAGAGTGACTGGCCAGGGTTTTGAAGGGTTTCTTCATGGGTAAGATGCAGAAACCCCCACGCCTTTGAGCTCTGCTAGTGGTTGGCACGTACCACAGTTTGCAAAACTCAGAGGTAAAGCACAGCTTTTCCAAAGCACCTGCTTTGACTGACAGATATAAAGCAAGGGGCTCAATATCACTGTACTTGACAAAACCCGAAAAGCTATTGAAAGGCATCTGGGCAACTGAACAGTGTCAGTCTAACTCAGAATGGATGACACATCCATCTTACCAATTTCACTGCACAACAGGCAATCGGAGAAGGCAAATCAAGGGGAAGGAGAGGGCTGAGTGAGCTGAATTCAATCTTGTGGTGGGTTCCTCTGCTGGAACAGCTGGCGCTTAGTCTATGGATAAATACAGGATTTCATTTTCCATGGACATCAGGCTGCTTTTCCTCACCAGCACTAAACTCAGTCTCACAAAAGAAAAGATTAACAGAAAAAGAAGCTCACAGTGTGTAACTCTACAAAGAGCTTACAGGAAGGATTTGCAGTAAATTAATATCACCAGCAACCACATAGTTCACAGAAGCTCATAACCTTTTGGTGTAAACGCTGATTTAGTTGGCTAACATGTCAAGTGTAAGATCCAGCAACCTCAATGATGCTCTTCATTCCCTGCCTGTGCAGAGGGAACTTCCTCCCCACGCTGCCCGAACGATGAATTAAGTTTCAGCCATGTTTTTGTTGTATGTATTGACCCATGGCTTCTGATCATTCATCTGGGCGTGATTGTCTTGCACATCTTAGCCTACTCTTGTGTCTGAAGCATAAATGTTTTACAGTAGGGCTCTTGTGTCTGAAGCATAAATGTTTTACAGTAGGTTATCACAGGTTCAACTTAATGAGAATCAAGAAAGTGTATCAGATGCAGGCCCAGGGTTGATCCTGAGTTCATTCTGATCTGAAAAGATTAAAAGATATATTCCCCCTCCTCTATTTTATTTTTCACTTGCCTTTCACATTGTATATGGACACCCAAGGCGAGTTTTTCCTCTCTTCTCCAGCAAAAGCTATGACAACTGAGGAAGAGCAAATGGGTGACATCACAGGAGTCAAAAGTGAAAAATGAAGCAATGGGAAAAGGCAAGGTTTTTAATCATTCCACTTAAAATGCTGCTCCCCCCGGAGTTTGTGTGGTGTGGATTCTTGCCTCTCTCTATTTCAGTAAGGAATGAAAAATTTGTAACAAAGGACATCTGTTCTGTAAATGCAAAGCTTCCAGCTTTTCAATAAAGATGAAAAAAAAATGTCTTTGAGACTTTCAGGAGTTTCTCTGTCAGGAAGCAGAGATATCCTTGAGGCCTATGAGGCAAAGCGAAATCTACCTGCTTCCTTTCAGAATCTACCCCTTCTGTCCCTACTGTTGCCTGATGTGAAAGCCTTTTCAAGCCATTTTCCTCAACTCTAAAATAAAGGTGACCAGCACAGGGTTTCAAAGTTACGGCTCTATGTTTCCTCTTCGGTAAATTCTTCAAAGGCAAGGGAGGTATGACTTTGCAAAAGCAGAAAGCATTCCCAGCCAGCAGCTGGAAAGAGGAAAGTGCTAAATTCCTCCCCTGAGAACCTTTTCTGTTCACAGAGAGATGCCACCGTTAGGAGCCTTCCTGGTTATACCCCCCCATTTCCTGTGCTGATCACGCTTATCCTTAAAGTAGGGCAGATGCATGCACTGAGTCTTCTTAAGGAAGAAGCCAGCAAGGCAACTGCTACTGCTCCCCCCATACCTGGTTTCAGTGTTGCTACCAAAGTGATTAGACAGCAGTGCATTAGGAAACGAGATGAAAAGAAGGAAACAATCTTTGTGCCTTGAAGGAAAAGACTGGAGGGGTATATTTGCCTCTAAATTTTAAGGCTGACACAAGCAGCATTTGAACTAGCTTTAAAATATTAGTTCCTCACTTATCAGAGTTACAGCAGTAGGGAACTGGTTAGCTTGGGCCTTTGAAAGTTTATTATAAAAGGGATAGAGAAGAAAATAAAACTTTGGGAGTACCTGTCAATTAGCAAGCCAACAGGGGAAGAGCTTTAGGCAAACGAATGCCACGCTAACTAGGAAAAACAAAACCTGGAAGAGGCATTAGGAATACGTGTGCAGGTACACAAAATATACAGGGCTGCTACATGCACAACTGCTTGGATCTCTGCAATCAAATGCTAGGTCCTCTGTGCACAAATTTTACCTGTAAGTAAATCTGAATAGGAGGTGCTTTTGAAAACATAGATCAAGGCAAATTACACATACTTTATGGATACACACGAAAGTGACAAGTTCTAGATGCTTCGGAAAAGCCATCCCAGGAAACAAATGAAACGCAGGCACAAGCTACAGCAGAAACACCACTTTACATGCAAACCTGCACGTCCTGAGCAGGGGGGAAAGGGGAGGAGGGAAGGGGCTATAATTTGACAGAGGACAGGCTCAGCCTTCCTTTTCGTAAGTACCCATAAAACTAAACTGCAAATATAACATATGGCATGCATATCTGATTTGTGCCTGCGACCACATGGCACGAAGCAATGCCATGTACTTAGATTTATTTGGCCCACAGCAGGGCAGAGCAGGGATGCTAAGCAGTCTAACGGGAAGAGCTTCCTACCCATTGGGAAGGTCAATCCTTAGAAAGCATACTTCAAGGAATTCAGCGTGTTTAGTGTTATTCAAACAGGCCTAGTGTCACTGTGGTAACTTGGAGGAAAGGGCTGTGTTTGTTTCTGATCTGCATGCTGGGAAGCGGTGGCACAGCTGGGCTGCCCGGGGTGTCTGAAGAAGCACGGGGAGGAAGAGACGGGAGCTCTGCCTCCCAGTCCTTGGCCACTGACCTTGGCGCTCAGGCTTCCAGAGCATAGCACTCAATCACCAAAACGCTGGCATTTTTATTCTGCTGGCAGAATAAAAACCATGAGTTCAAGTCTCACCACGAGGCTGGTTTACCGTAGTTGCAAGTGTCGCTTCCCAGAGATGGAGCAACCATGCAGCTGGACCATGACTGTGCCGGGACTGCTCACCTCCTCAGTCAGCAAATACATTGGTCCCAGCACACCATCCCTCCTGGCTGGTCACAATTAGCATTGCTTGCTTGAGAGAGACCCAAGTCATTAGCTGGCACGGAAAGTTAATCACCTGTCCACCATTACAAAAGGGATGGTCCCATCAGGAGGAAGGTCGGTGGCTGGGACCACTCAGGGGACAATGTCTGTTCTCTAAATGGTGCCCTATGAATAAATCAATGTCCAAATCCCAGGGCTTCGAAACCTCTACAAACACTCAGAAAGTATATACATTAAAAAATGTTTCGGAAAAAAAATGTCTCCCCCCTGAGCCCCGGGTTTTGAATGCCATCTCTCTAGTTAACCCCTCCCTGCCCAGGCTAACCTGTCTGCCTCACAGAGTGTGTTTTGTTGTTCCCATAGTACATTATTTGTTGAAATAAATATGGAAATAAGGCTGAGCAAGACAGCCAAGACAGCCAGACTGAAATAAATTCATCACTCACAGGCTCTCAAGGGAAGAAAACCGCGCATTTTTTCTAAATGATTATTTCTGAAGCACCGAAGGAATGGCTATATCACTAATGAGGCCAGTGCTCCATGACTGCTGATTATAAATGACCTAAAAAGAGACAAGGGGATGGTGTATGTGTGTATAGGGGGATGGGGAAAGAGATTAATTGTTCTTCCTTAGGATCTGGAATCGTCTCCCCAGGCTCCTCAAAAGTCTGAGAGCATTTGTGGTTCACCGCAAAGGCAAGCCTGGCATATTTACAGCCACACGAGGAAGTTCAGGCTGCAGTGTTGGGCTATTCTAACAAGTAGGGATGCAGTTCCTCTCCTCCCTTGATAGGTCACCATCTATTCACCACAATAATAATTAAAAAGGAAAACGAGCTCTCTCAGTCGCCCCTGGGTCTAAATTATAGGTCCTGCAGGTTGATGCAGCTAGACTTGAGGCAAGAGGAGGCTAAAGCCAGGAATAAGATTCACTTATGTCTTCTCTCACTTGCTAATTCCCATGGAAACAAGCAACTCACGACAAATGACTCAAATATGCTTGCAAAAATCTTACTCATATGTTTTGCTGGCTACCTTCCCCCACACCTTCAGGTTGAATGATTACAGATGCATTACACATGCAGCAATCCTAGAGCACGACTGATTGTGGAACAGGACAGGACGGCCACATGTAGAGGTGGGCAGGATGCAAGCCACAAGCTGCAAAATCAGCAGCGTAAATTCAGAGAATAATATAGCAATTTGGCCACAAAAAGCTGCAGCTTTCAGATTCCTAGCAGTATTATTTATATCACATGATATGTAGAAGTGACAGCATCCAGAAATAAAAGAAAATCTAAGGGACAGCCCCTAATACATAATGTGACCTATTACCCAAATCTGAGAGTACTGAGGAGATGGGATTTACTTACTTATTTAATGGGATTTTGGTTTGGTTTGGTTTATACACAGAAATTACCCAGGACACGTTGAGGAACAGACATCTGAAAATGAGCTTCTGCAGAAGCTCAGACAAAAGAGCCCTGACAGATATTAGATGGATTATAGTCACGCACCACTGCCAGAGGTTTCCTAACACTTTCTGAAGACCGTCCTTTTCTGCAGGCAGCAACATCCTCCTGCAAAGCTGACAGGGTTTGGGAGATGCAGCTTTACTTCCATCAAAACTGTTCCCACTTGTGTGTGGACTTACAGTAGCAAATAGACACGTTCTCAGCACAGAGGCTCAAGGCCAGGGCTTGTACTGTCACCTGTAATCTCTATGTGAGTTGGCTGGGGCAGCTTATCATGTAAGAGTTACTGCAGCCTCAGTGGGGAACTCCAGAAGACTTAAACTGAAAGAGGGTAGATTTAAATCAGATATAAGGAAGCAGTTCGTCTCTCTGAGGGTGGTGAGGCCCTGGCACAGGCTGCCCAGAGAAGCTGTGGCTGCCCCATCCCTGGCAGTGTTCAAGGCCAGGCTGGACCTGGCTCTGAGCAACCTGGTCTGGTGGGAGGTGTCCCTGCCCATGGCAGGGGGGTTGGCACTAGATGGTCTTTAAGGTCCCTTCCAACCCAAACCCTTCTGTGATTCTATCATTTTCCCTTTCATGAGAGAAACCCTTTGCTTGGAGCCTGGGATCACTCACTGATCTCCTCACAGGTACCCATCTTTACAAAGGCCAAGAGCACACCTAGACTGAGCACAGCTGCCAAATCTAGGGGTGGAGGCAGGGAAGGAGAGTTTAAACTAAGTTTCCCTCCTTCTTCCAGGTCATTTGTCACAACCCTTTATAGCTAATAACCTCTCTGTAAAATTTATAAGCCAAGTTAGAAAATTACAGAATAGGGAAATAACTCGCTAATAGCCTATATAAGGTGGTTTAGAGATCTTGTAGGAAAGAACCCTAATACTTTAAACGCCACAGGTTTCAGAAGTAACTGCTGTAGTTACCACTCTTTTTAACCCTATGGAGTTCAAAAAAAAGCCTAGCCACTGCTGGAGCTCTTCTCTTGGAAATGTTCCCGTTGAGAGCCAGAGCCACTGGCCAGCTGCACACCACACACACTGGAGCCAGTTTCCATCTCCTCCCTCAGACCTCACAGACGGGGTTCCCTTCCCTCCCCTCATGTAAGCACACCTCCAGACAAATGAAGTATCTCATTTGCTTTTCCAAAAGCCTTGGACTATATCACCACAGAAAGTAAATCTGGCAAGCAAGTGAAGACCGTCCACTGGGTTACACTGACTCTCCCTCTTTCTTGAAGAAGGGAACATAAAGAAATCAGGCCAGATGCTGTATCAGTATAATTTCTGAAGTACTCTAATAAACCTGACCCCAGGCTGAAGCTTTAAAAGACCATAGTGGCGTGTCAACATAAACAGCTAAAACTAGCGTCATGTCAAGTGGTAACAAGGCCACTGCTGTTTTTACAAGCATCGTGCACTTAGCAGATAAAAATGAGCATCCTATCAAAGCCCGCCACAAGTCGCCCTTATCACCAGCGAGAAGAAACAATGCCCCCGCACGATTGCTGTTACTCGGTGCCACTGATAGCAAGTCCAATTTCTTACAAGCTGTCCATTAGTATGATGAAGAGACTAATAACCACCACACATGGGTTTTTATCTTTTCTTTTTCTCGTTGTTGGTCTACTGGCAACTGCTAATAGCTTTTCGGGGCTCCTTTAAATAAACAGAACTAATTACTCTGCACAATGACACTGTGGCTTACAGACAACTAATTATGTCATGGAGGGGTTTCTTAACATGCACATTTATTTGCAGAGGGTTATGTCTGACATGAAGTAAATTTATTCAGCCTTTATGCTATCAGCTGGTACCAAAATAACACTCAATACACAGCAGATCCAGATTGCAGAACTTTAGCAGGCAGGCTCTCCCAGGAGGCTGAAAAACAACACATGGAGTACGCATATTACAGAACATGTGTAGCTGCGTCACTGCGAGCCTCCTGTGCATTTAATGTAGTGCCATGGCACAGACTGAAACTGTTGTGTAAATAAAGCTCTGCTTTTCTTTGCTCGCATTTGCTATACGTTGAACAGGCAATCGGCACTTGCTATGCCTTATGGCCTGACTACGTGTCTTGCTGGAGGAATAATGGAAATCCTTGTCCAAAAAAGCACAGAACTGAACAGATGGGCAACATAAAAGACAAGATACACTGGGAAACTGTTCTACCAGTAAGAGAGGAAAAAAGAGAGAAGTTAAGTGACTCACTGTATGTCATGCGGCCAGCTGTGTTAGAGGCTGGAAACAAACTTAGGGTTTCCTGACACCCCCTCTCTTTTTAGTCAGGAGATGGTGTCAAATCCAAACTATTTTTTCAAAAATAGACTTTGCAGACAGATATCTAACTGACAAGACAGGTTCATACCAAATTATTCAAAGTGGATGTGACTGAATGCCTTTTTGAGCTCCTGCAAATCTAAAAGGACTTTGTTCTTTAAAGCGAGATGCTGGGTGAGAGAATTTTTTAAGGTGTGTGGCCCTCCTTCTACCACCCACCCCCACATAAAAAGCAAATGAAAGCATTTGATTTGCAAGCATTTCTGGACAGCCATGTCGTACGAACATGTCTCTCCTCAGAGACAGTATCCTGAAAGGATGTAGCAAGGACACCTCTCCACACATACTCACAACTATCCTTAGCATTAACAAGAGTTATATGCATAAAAAGCAGCATATATCTGGCTAAGGATGTCTGAGTGGCAGATGAACTGATATAAGAGGGCAGAGTATCTTATTTGGAGCTATTAGCTGACTCTCTGGTCAAAATACCTGTATAGAAATGTATGCCCAATTATACATGTATTCAGCTCTCATTCACATATCAAGTCCACCTACACCTGTACAAAGAACATGATTCTTGACTTGCTGTTTAAAGCATTTGAGTCAACGAGTTTCATAAGAAAAAGGTAGCCTTTACAAAGGGGCTTCAAAAATCTCCTTTAAGATGTGGGCCACTGTTTTCTGCAATTCTCTAAGGCTCTACCTTCCCCTTCTAAACAAGAGGATGTTTTTTACAGAGAGCAAACTGAACTACAGATTGCAAGCTCACTATAAAACTGTAGCAGAAACAGGAGACAGGTAGTTTTCTCAGGGACCAGGCTGACCTTGACAAGCAACATCAAGATAAAAGCTACAGCATCTCCCTCAGTGGTTCCCCACGATGATTTTGCAGAGGTGGGTCACTTCAGTTACGTCCCTCACTGTAGAAACAGACAGCCCTAGCAGAGATGATGTACTCTCAGAGGGCTCCCCTCCTTTACAAAAGGAACCATTAGAAGACGACAAGATATGCGTGGAAAACTCCGATGTGGAAGTCGAGAAAAAAATGGCATGAACAAGACAAAGAACAAGGGTGCATTGTGTCCTCTGTCCCTCTGTGTGCTCCTGCAGCGCGGTGCCATGGAGAGGGGACCTCCTGCCGTGGCTTACGGGAGTGAAGTGGAAGCCTTCAGAGTGGCGGCTGAGCAGTGCTGCAGCAGGTCTTGTATTTATTAACTAGGCAGAAGGTGACCAAACAAACCTGTTGAGAATTGTGTAATGTTAGGCATAAGGAGGTCACATAAGGTCCTCATTAAGGGTATCCTTACCCACCTTGATGTTGTATTGCCCAACGTTGGGTCAGGGCCAAACGACAACAAAAAGGGAACAGACCTGGCACAAAAGGTTCATTTAAGACTGGACAAACAACGTGATTAAAGCAAGGAAAACCAACCCAACCCTGAAAACCAGCTTCTGCTCAGAACCTCTTCCTTTATGCCTCTGATTTTCAGATCAATTTAAAGGAAACTATATGTACCTCCACAGCAAGCATACCCATGACCTAGTTACCATTTCCCATGGGAAACCCCAAGGTCTCTTATAGCATTTTTCTTACTCTTATGCTAGGGAGACTGCAAAATGATTACAGAGCAGCCAACTCTGAACATTTAAAAATCAGGAAGCAAATCCCTAAAATTATGGCACTGGCCTTCATATTTCTTCTTAGTATCATTAAGTTTTATGGTTTTCTCTGTTTGCCTATTCTTGCAGGTACCACACTCAAGCTTTCCTTTGCTAGACAAGGCTTTTTTCAAAACAAAAACTAAGACTCTCGCATAAGCTGGGGGTCCAGGATCTGAGGGCTTCCAAAGAAGACACCAGATATCAACTCCATGCTAAAATGTGAGCTGGAAAATGTGGATTGTCCGTTGCGGTTCAAAGAATGGTACTCGCTCATCGACGCTTCTGAGCTTCAGGAACAGGCAGAAGCCGTGTAGGGTTTTCACACCTAGGTCTCTTCAAATGAAACCATGATGCCCAAGTTCCCAAAGCCAATTGTCACACATGTTAAAAACGAGGGGAATTATCAATTTCATGCAGTCTGCTATTATACTCTCGCTCTTAGGTTTTTTACCTTACAGGTAGCAAGAATATATACATCCCTTCAAGTCTTTCCTGTTAAGGTCACTGGGGTAGCAATTCATGTAACATGTTGATTTTTAGTTATCGGAAGTGAATATAGAATTTATACATGTATTTTTCCCTTCAAGAATGCAGATATAGAGGGCACAGCAAGACTTTTTTTTTTTTTTTTTTCCTGTCAAAGTGGTCTGTAACAAAAATGAAAAACCTTTGCTTTACAGGCTGAAGCATGTTGTGGGCTGAAAGGACGACGGGCTCTCGATGCCTCCACATGTGCAAGTGCCCTTGAGTGGGAGCAGAGGTCCACGCTTTGATCACAAGGCAGCACTGAAAGATGTCAAAATTGCCAAAGAACCCCATGCCTGCAGGTAAGCAGTGATTTGCCTCTGCCTTTAAGACTCAGATCTTCAAATTTATCACCTAAACAGAAGTCCAAAGATGTGCAGCACACTAACACCTCCCTCCGGGAGAAGAAAAGCGTTCCAGTACTGAATTCACAGTCTGAAACAGAGGTCACCTCCTGTGTGCAGCTGCAGCAGGGAAACCAAGTTCCCCATAGGATGCAGTTCCACATGGGTGACTGACATACGTGGTGACTATTGACAGGCAGCTGGAAACTTTGGGATTTGTTCCACATTTCACTTCCTCAAACTTCAGTACTGTAGGATTCAGACCTTGGAAGCTGGGACTTCTGGGGACAGCATACAATTTATAGTAGGGCTCTGCACCTTTTGTCTCCTCTCTCCCTTCTCTTCTGGATATTTATACAGGATTTTTTTTTCTTTTTTTTTTTTTCCTCTCCTCCAGACTGCTTACAACTGATACTAGGGAAAGTAGAGGTCACAGGAAGAGTAAAGACACATAATCTAATTTTCATTTTGTCCATTAATCACACATGATTTTCAGCCAGCCATTTAACAAGGTAGAACTCTAAAGCAATCTCTCCACTGATGGGGGAAAATTCACTCTAATTCCTGTTGCTGCTCCACAGAGCAGCCTCTCTTCCTTACACAGAAAGATGGAGTCCATGTGTCCAGGAAATCATACACTCTCCTGGAAGCTTTCTCAAAAGCTTTTTGCTAAATTTAGAATTGTCCAGTTGAAGCTGTGGGTGCTTTGTTTGTGGGTGGCTATTCTGGGGGTGTTTGGGGGATTTTTTGGGGGTGGGGGTGTATCAATGCAAGCCAAATAGGAAACTCTGTAGTTTTAATACATTTTGATATGAAGTTGTCAATAATGCTACACATTATCCTAGCTCACAAATTGGGAAAACTCAATTTGTTCCCTGTGTTTGTACCCATTGTATGGTCTCTGCTATTTGCCAGTCTCCCATCTAGTCAGGACCAAATCTCCTCTTTCCTAAAGTAAGACAATTCTGGAAATTAAAAAGATGTGCAGTCATCATAGGTAAGGTTACGGAGACTGGAGACACCAGGCCTTAAACATCTACAGATGAGGCAGGAAAAGGTGTCTTTCCTTTGCAGCTGGGGTTTGATGAGTACTGCAATATTTGCCACCTTGGAACATGATGATGTCTGGTCCGCAGCATATTTATCTATCTCATCTTTGTTTAATGCCTTGCAAAAATTACCTAGTGTGTGGAGGGGAAGGAATCTCTCTCTGGTTTAAGAATAGTCCAAAGCAGCTGTATTGGGAGTGAGGGCCGAGGGACTGCAGCCAGGTACGCTGCTGCTCAGTATTTATCTACCTGCTCAACAAGAGGGGAACTGACTCCCACTCTTCATCAGTGTGAAAACTGTGGAGAACCCAGTAACTCTATGTTCAAGGAAGCTTCAATATTTCATAAAGTTTCTGTGTCAGCTGTGCATGCCTGAGTCTCCCCTCCATTCGCCGTGCTCTTGTCAGATAGAGGAACAGAGCAAAGGCTTATCCCGGGCTGAGACGCAAGAGGGCCATGGACTCGCAGGTCCACTAACAAGCCTTGGGACCCAGGTGTGTCATTCGAGGAGGTTAAACTCCCGTGTGCAGAGGTGCTTCTTGTACAAGCCTGAGGCTTAGTTTGCTGTAGTTTACTTCCTGGGCTCTCCATGTGAAGAAGCCCTGAAAACGACCATTGGATACCAGTTCCTGCAACCTCAGTTCCAATTTATTGTATTTATTGTACTCTATTATATTTATCGTACTCTGCTCAGAGTATCAGCACTTACTCCCCAACTTCACACAGCTTTAAGCAGCGTATGACCAAGCAGTTTATGACCTCTTTCTATAGGAAACGACACTAACTTCTCTGAACTAATTAGCAGAAACAGTACACACCCTCTCCCCTGATCAAACTACATAGGCCTGATTTTTCTGCTACCAAGGCTGCAAGCCCCAAATGCAACAAGACTAAGAACTGAACTGCCCTGTTTCCAGAGCTAACGCAAGCTCCACATGCTAATTCTCCACTAAGCCAAAGCATGGGGCTTTGATTTCCTAACCTCAGGACGTTATCTGGCTCCAGTATAGGATTACCATTAGCTCTGTACGTCTGTCCTTACAGCAGGGTCACTGTCATGCCATATGCCACTTGGACAACCTTTATTCTATCTAGATTTATTATTTTTTTTTTTTTTAAATCACAGTGTTCATTTGGAAGAGCCTAGATTCCCTTGGCTTTCAAAATCTGCTTTGCATTGCTAATGCATGGGGCTGTAGGCAAAGTTGCATTAGAAAGACAGAAAGACAGGGAGAGGGAGAGATACTAAAAACCTGTTAAGATACAAAATGTCTTCAGGGTGCTCTTCTCTTAAATATTAACAAAAAACCAGAGTAGGTTTACTCAGTTTCCATTTACAAAACAAAAGACTCAGTTCTTTTCTAAAATGGCTTCTGCATAACTTCGTTAACTTCAATGAACATTCCTGACTTGCCCCAGTGTCACTAGAGAGAGTCCAACCACGAAAGAGCACATCAGGCTCAGTGGGGAAGCCACAGCAGGGTGGGGAGTCACAGCATCAGTGCGTACAAGGTCTCCTGAGTGTTTGATACAGCAGGAGAAGCCTCCCGCAAAATTCATGGACAATTAATTCGCCCTCTCCCCCCTCTGGTACTGTGGTAAGAGAAAGGGTCATCAGTCTCCAAATTGTCACTGTCTCAGCAGAACAACAAAAGAAAGAAATCGGGGAATCTGGAGAGAGAATCAAAATGACTGTTCCAAGATCGATGGCCAGCCTTCTGGGACGTTAAGAGGATTTTATTCTCATATAGTACCTTTCACCCCAAAGGAACTCAAACACCTTTCTAAATGATATACTGATCTTGCATGAAGACTACATCGGTTGAAAGGAAGCCGAGCAAGCCACGTGCCTACGCATGACTGCGTCAGCGAGGGGCAGCCACGGTGCTGCAAGGAGCGCGGAAAGGCACTTACAGGAGATTCGGGTCTCTGTCCCAGGGGTTTCATGAGCTGGGGCCCTGGCTGTGTAACCACAGATGCGTGAATCCCAAGAGAGAGGAGAGATGTGACAGCTTCTCTGTCACTGGGGACTGCTGAAGCAGTTGGTGAGGACTGACAGTGTTCCTCCCGGTGCCTGGACAGGCACTCGAACCCAAGCAGCTGATCAGAGGCTGCTTGACTCCCAAGGCCAAGGGCACAGCCCTAGAGCCTGGGGCAGAACAGCATCTCCAGTGCTCTGTAGCACCCCTCCTTGTATTCCCATTTCCCCTTTCAGTGGATGTAATGCTGAGAGAGCTTAATATGCTTTATGGGAAGAGGTTAATGAAGACAAAGAGTCTTTTTGGTTGATAGAAAGGAAGAAAGGGAAAAAGTGTGAAGGCAAGAGTGAAAGGAGAACAAAGTATTGCAAGGAGGTGCAGGGAGGAAGGAGATGACCAAAACGTAGGGAAGCTGCTAGAAAATAGAAAAGACAGTCATAGAATCATAGAATGTTTTGGGCTGGAAGGGACCCCCAGAGCCCATCTAGTCCAACCCCCCTGCAGTGAGCAGGGACACCATTACCCAGATCAGGTTGCTCAGAGCCCCGTCCATCCTGGCCGCGAATGTTTCCAGGGATGGGGCCTCCACTACCTCTCTGGGCAACCCGTTCCAGTGTTTCACCACCCTCATCGTAAAGAATTTCTTCCTTATATCCAGTCTAAACCTACCCTGTTTCAGTTTAAAATCATTACCCCTTGTCCTGTCACGGTTGTCCCCACTGAAAAGATTTTCCCCATCTTTCCTATAGGCCTCCTTTAAGTACTGAAAGGCCACAACCAGGTTTCCCAGTCATGGCTTGCTTCAGTGGGGAAGAACATCAAGTCAAACCCCATACAAGAAGGAAATGGAAACGCTCCACAGCCAGAAACATAAGCAAAACCAGCAGCATCGTATTGAAACTGCAAGGGAGATTCAGAGCAAATTCCTGTTGTAGAAGAGGAGAACGGGACTTTTTCTACCAACTTAAGAATGAGCAAGTCACAGCAGAATTTGGACTCAAGATGAAAGCAAAGAGCCCATCTTTCACTGAAAACCACCATGGTTCCCTGCCTCACTTCCAGACCTCATCTTCCGCTGCTTTGCTAATGAAAAAGTTCAGCCTGGACTGCAGATAAAAGAGCAGCATCGGCTGCATCCCTATCAGGGCATCAAGGGCAATAAATGTGCTCCCACAGCCCTGACTCAAACTGGTCAGCTCAAAAGTGTAATCAGAGAGCAAGTGCAATTGTGCAAGCCCGGGTTTTCAGTAAATTTAGTCACACTCAGAGGCAAAGAAACAGTAAGTATAATCTGTTGTTGTTCCACCCAGGGTAAATATCCACCTAAACACCAAATGCTTAAAAGCAATCTTAACAGCTCGCCTTCCTCTGCCTCACATATTTCCCTATCTTCTCCCAGTCTGGGGCATCTGGGTATGGCCATGGTGTTGTTCATGCTGGGATAGCAAAATACAAATGATAGAGAAGAGACTACAGGTTGACCTCATTGCCAGATAAAATCCATTATGCATGATTAAAACTTAACAAAATGCAATCACATTAAAAATGACTATCATGAAGTGCACCATGATTTACTGACTAAATGAATGAGAAATTTATCTGAATAAAATAGTCCTAGCCCTACTGCATTGGCAGTGCATGATAAATTGCTGATTGTGAGAAGATCATTGCTTGCTGTTGGATGACATACATACATTGATTTTTCCTAACAACACTAATTAGCATAATAGCATCTCCACATATATTACATGAAGTTTCCTCTTAGCAAGCAAAAATTATTTCAAGCCTTTAGGTCCAAAACTGCAAAGAATAAAGATGGAAAGGAAGGATTTACAAACTGCCTCCTTGTCCTTTATTATGCAGATCAAAGGTTCAACCCACTAGATCTTACTTAATCTTGAAGAGATGGGAACAACATTCAAGAAAGTGCAGGCATTGTGCAATTAAGCTGTGATCACAGTGGGTTGTTTTTTACATAGTGGCGATCTAATTTTGTGAGGCTAAAAAAAGCCTTTGAGAAAGAAGAATCTAATCCTAAAGAAAAAAAAAAAAAAGAGACAGACAAAAACCCCACATTTCTCCAGTTCGTTAAGGTGCACAGGGGACAGACTGTGCAATCCTTACATAAGTGCTCCCATTGACTGGGGCTGTGTAGGTGAGAAAGCACTAAGTTGAAAAGGCAAAGCATGGTCTATTAACAGGAAATTAAAAGTGGTGGAAGAGGTAAGGAAAATGGAGGAGAGAGAGAGACCATGTGATTCTCAATTAATTGAAAATCAATCACAATAACTTGCACTTTTTTCCTTTGAAAAATCTGAGAGGTGATAAAAGGCCACCTCAAAAACAAAACAGCGCCTTGCTGTTCAGTGTCCTCAGCAGTAAATGGACTTCAGACTTACTCACAAGGATTTTCCACCTGTCCATGCCTTTCCCAGAGCAACATGCTTCTCAGGAGCATGAACCAACCAGTTCATTTGCCTAACGATTTGGGTTTTTTTCACACAGCACGCTGCACCTAGAGCAGAGGACCTGAGCAGAAGCAGAGGAAAGCAGACACGTAAGCTGCCTTTGGTGAAAGCAGCAATGCTGGAGCGCAGCCAGGGGAGCACCCAGTCCGTGGTGACCACCCCACAGCTGCTGTTCCCTACAGCAGTTGCAATGCTAGGAGCTCTGCTGAGGTTACAGCCCTGACATTTCCGCTCTGCTTGGACCTACATCGCACAGGGCCAGAGCATGTGATCCTCCTCCGACACGAGGCTTGGCAGGGTGGCTGAGAGGCAGAGTGGGTAAGCAGGATGCTCCAGACAGGTGAGTGGACAACAGGCCGTAAGAGATTTGGGTTGTCCTGGTCTTTATTCAGCTTCCCCTGCCCAGCAGCAGTGGGAAACCTCCCTTTCAGAGAAAAGTGTCCACATGGGCGCACGGCCACACACGTGCAGCAACGGGCACAGAAGAGTCAGCGGGTGTGAGCAGCG
This sequence comes from Podiceps cristatus, assembly GCA_000699545.1. Lineage (NCBI taxonomy): Eukaryota > Metazoa > Chordata > Aves > Podicipediformes > Podicipedidae > Podiceps > Podiceps cristatus. Next base: position 28,797 of record JMFS01063106.1, read on the forward strand.
CAGGTTTTCACTCTAAGGCAGTAGAGCTTAGGGGCCCTGCTCTTTCCATGAGCTCTTTTCTCCTGAAGGGCTGCACTGGTACTCTTAGGCCGGAGCAATGACCTCCAGTCATTCCCACCACTGTATTGTGACTAACTGGAGCCTTTCCACTGGTCCATTAGCATTAAAATCATACGCTGGCCAGGCACTTGGCATGCCAGTCATCCCTAGCCAAAACACCCTCCCCTCAAGCTGTGAACACGTCTGCAGGTGACACCTGTGTCCCTTTCAGCAGGGCCCTTGGAAAACAGCCCACCCTTTATGTAACTGGAGACAAGGATTTTTTCTTTTGGTAGTGGTTTTTGCTCTTACCTGCGGCCTGGGAAGTACCGAGGATGTAATCCCATGCTGTCTGCAAACCAGGTGCAGGAACCGGGCAAGTGCAAACAGAGATTTCTGCAGTAGCGCAGCCGGTGACTTTTAGAGTGTCACAGTGCAAAATCTCTGACATCTCCAACTGGAACTCAGAGCTTCATCTACTTCAGCCACACAAGTATTCTGATACTGCCCCATACATTTTCCCCACCATGCTCTGTTTTACTGCATAGAGTAAGTCGGTGGACTTCAGCAGGTGCTCAGGGAAGCCACTGGTACCTTCCAGAGACACAGAAATTCCTGATTCTGGACTTAGCAACCCCCACGTGGGAAAATGAATGAGGTAAATACTGCCTCAGAGCAACCACATACATTAAATTTTACTATACATCCGTATGCATTGTGTAGTCTGTGATGTATGTACTATTTCAGAAATGTCTTAAAAGGTTTTAAATATTTTTGTCCTATGCATGTCTCTGTGGGAACTAGTGAAGCTGTCTTCAAACAATGAGACCAGTTTCATATGACATGAAGGGCAAGAGAAGGTATTAATACAACTTAGAAGTCACCCCAAAAAATCACTTAAAACTGCTTTTCCATCTGTAAGAATGCAAGGGCTTGTAAGACTAATTTACTGCCTTCTACTGCAAGAGACAAATCCTCAACGTGTGGTAAACTACATGTCACTGGCAATTTAACAATGGAAAACTCCTACTTTGTTTGTTTTAGCCACCTGTGATAAGAGTACACTAGAAACAGTTTTAATCCAGTGAAGCTGCTCCATAGTTTGGAATATTAAAGTCCTGGTCGAGATGGATTAGTGGGCAGACTGAAGGTGGAGCGGCCAAATTTATCACATGGATAGTGCCACCACATTAGTGAAATTATAGCTAAGATCCCCTACACCTTCATCTAGCTCATGACTGGTTAAAAATCATTTAATGTGACAACAAGTATTTAACACTATTTCCATCTGCCGGAGGTATACAAACCACAGAAAGCCATAGTGTCTACAGTAATTTCCTGCACACTGGACAATACGAAAAATCAGTCCTGTGATATTAAATGGGTAAAGAAGGAGAAGCAGAGAAATAAAAGCTGGGTGAGGGGAAACGTAGGGTAAGCTTAAACAGGGAGCTTAGAGGGAGAGAAAGAAAAATGGCTCAATGGAGTAGCAGGAGAGAGAAGAGGAACAGACAAATAATATAGGACAGATTTTTAAAAAAATAAAAAACTCAACCTGCTGGACTCAGAGGGAAAGAAGGACTTGCTGGAAAAAATTCCCTGGAAAGTGTATATTGGGCAATCCCAGGAATTTTGCTTTCTCTAGGCAATGCGATGTACAAAAAATAAATAAATAAAATAAGATGCAGATTCTTTTGAGGCTGTTAGGTCTGAAGCCTGTAAGGAACATCATGTCAGAAAAGGAGGAGACGACATCTCAGGACAGACCTTAAATTCTTTTCAGGCTGACCTCCTTCAAACTATTTTTCTTTATGTTATTTTCATTGTCTTTCCCTCAGTTTCTTCTAATAGCCTAAGGAAACAAAAGACAGCTTACAGGTATACCTCTGCTTTTCAAAAGTGGAGGTTTTAGCTAGCAGCGAGAGACCTGGCAGAACAGATTTTACAGAACGATGCTAGCATGAGCAGCCAAAGACGGAGCTTCTGGAGTGAGGAATAGACGTTAATATTGCACAAGCGTGAAACAGCAGCGACAAAGAGACAGCGCAAACATTAAAACATGATTTTGTGACAGTGCTGCTGGACTTGGGCTTGTTTTCTTAGGAGATACTTGACCCTGTCTAGACAGCTCCCACTCTAACTGTAGAGCAAGAACTGCTAACAAGCTCCCACCGGGTGTAAATGAGGAAGCCACCTGTTTGGAAGATGTGTTGACACAGAATGGGTGGTTTCCTCATCATGTGTAAGATATGCTTGCAGGCTAATGCATGCAAAATGTTCCTCACACACACAAAAAGGGGCTAAATACGAGTGGGAGCACTCAAGAATAAAAGTATGCATGCACTACATGAGAATGAAGAACGGAGAGACTAACAAACTGATTTCTCTCCTTAGAAACAAAGTTGGATGTCTCAGGCCTAATACTAAGCTGCTGAACAATAACATAAAAAGGGCAGGTTTCCCACTGCCCATGAGGAATGAAATCTTTGCTGAGAGAGCAGAAGTCACATTCTTTAGCAAATTACATGCATCAGCTGGGATTTGGCAGAACCTCCTGAATGCGGGATTCCAAATCTGCGCTTAACCAGTTATTGGGACAGTGTTTCAAGAGGTTTTAAGTGTTCCTACTATGGGCACATACACATCCTGCGCATTAGGAAATCTTTCTGGAGGGAACACACATGTTGATAGCGTAACACTTTTAAGTGCCATTGGGCTGGAATATCCGGAAATGCTGTGGAAAGCACTAAACTAAGGATCCACATAGGTAAAATAAAAGACAAAATAGGAATACAGAAGTGCTAAGTATACCTCGCTGTTGAGCTGGAACATCATAGCCAGCTGGGTAGCCGCGACTGCTCATCAAAGAGCACTCCTTCACACAGACACCGATTAGGCAGAGACACAGAGAGCAGGAGTTGAGCTCGAGGCTTTGAACACACGCCGACACGGGCCCCAGCAGCTGCGCTGCTCTGGGATCTGGGGGCCAAGCCCTTCACTGATGGCTCAGAAGCAGGCTGTAAATCACACTGCTTTAGAGAAGGGAAAGCTCCTGGTAATATACATCAGAAAAGGTATGTTAGCCACAAAGGAGTACATACAGACAAATCTAAAAAGAGGTGTTGGGCTCCACACGTAACTCCACAAAACACAGTGACATTGTCTGCTCACATTCCTAAGCTACAAGCCATGAACTACAGTAAAAGATGAGTGAAAATGAGCTACTAAAGATGGGACTATAACTTTTCCTCTGAAAATTCAGGAGTCTTATTTGGCTCTAAGTTCCTAGGTGGAACATGAATCGGTACTTACTGATGCTCTCCCCAAGCAGAAGAGCTGAGACGTATCTTAGGATAAACAAGCAGCCTCTTTCAATATCACCAAAATGCCACTGAGTGGGGATGGACATTTAAGGAACACGGGGATTACAACAGGGAAGGGGATTTTTCTCTTTCTGGCAGCTCTCAACCTCCCATAAGATATTTGTGTGCTTTAGCTTATCTCCCTGTCTCCTTCCTCTTCTGCTATTTCCTGCACCTTGCAGAGTAGCACAGATAGTAGTGGACAACTTCAACTGTGGCATTTCTGATTTTTTGAGCTTTTCATGGGGCTACCCGAAATGAAGCTGTCACCATGTTTAATCTTTAATTAGCTGCAAGATCTCTGAGAGGGGCACTATCTCTTCTGACACATGGCTCCCACACCTCACACAAAGGCCCACGCTGAGAACCACCACAGCAGAAATACTAAGGTTTTCTTTCATCACAACGTTTTTTTTTGCCAGCTCGATCAGAGGGACGCGACTGTCTTCAAGAGCAGTTGGAAAGGACTGCCACTGATTCCCCCACCTCCCCTGCCACTCACAGAGGTACCGACTTCCCCATTACACTGGTAGCTCTGGCGATGGGTACGGCAGGAGAGGAACCTGGCAGTTTGCCCTGCTCTCCACTCCCCTGCTGCCCAGTCTGGCTTTCTACGTGCACCAAACAGCCTTGGAAAGGCAGCAGCTCTTCTGCCCTGGCCCTCCCAAAAGCCAGTGCCTTTCCCAGTGAGCCTGCAAACAGGAAAGAGGAGCCAGCAGGAGCCGGCAAAGGAAAGGAGGATGCATACAGCACGGGGTGCTGCCCGAGCTCCTGCCCCCCAGCAAACAGCCTGCGGGTGAGAAGGCAGACCTCATGCTGGCTTTCCATAATTTACCTCCCTGTTGGTGTCTCTTCTCCTGTTTACCTGAGCATAGAGATATGGGAAGGGAAGGAGCCACCTACATGTCTCTAGGGAAAAAAAAAGGAAGACTAAGGGGGGAAAAAAAACCAAACCCAAACAGGTTCAAGCTTGCTTTTAAAGTAACCGCAATCTATTAACTGTTCAAAATAGGCTTTTTAATTACAGGATACCCTATAACCTTTACCCTTATTGACTGATTATCTGATAAGCAGTTTTGCTTGCTGCAAGCTCCTTACTAGACAGAAATCAGGGAAGGAAAGGAGGTCCTTGACAGAGCAGGCTGAGCGATCACCGCAGCCTGTGGCAGGAGCAGAAACTCCATGAAATGTACTTAACCAAGTTAAGCAGCAGAGTCATTCCATCCCTCCTGCAGTAAAGGGAATGTACTGCTTATTCAAGAATAATTCTCATTGCAAGAATATTCTTGTATATAAAATTAATCTTTTCTTTAAATACTAATAAAAAAAATTACACATTTGCTTGGAATCAAAGCTCGGTTTGGACAAGCCCCCTACTGTGGGAGAGAGATGGAAAAAGAGATGGAGATGGAAAAAGAGATGGAGATGGAAAAAGAGATGGAGATGGAAAAAGAGATGGAGATGGAAAAAGAGATGGAGATGGAAAAAGAGATGGAGATGGAAAAAGAGATGGAGATGGAAAAAGAGATGGAGATGGAAAAAGAGATGGAGATGGAAAAAGAGATGGAGATGGAAAAAGAGATGGAGATGGAAAAAGAGATGGAGATGGAAAAAGAGATGGAGATGGAAAAAGAGATGGAGATGGAAAAAGAGATGGAGATGGAAAAAGAGAGAGAGGGAGAGTCTTTCTAATCCAGTCTCCAGTTTTGTTTACAAAGGTTGAGAAAGACAATGAGAATATACTTAAATTGGCAAATAAACTCCTAGACTGCCTGGAGGAGGCTTTCCTAGCAAAGGAATTTGGAAACAGCTTGTTCCCTCCAGAACAGAATAGTCAAAAGGCAATTTTAAATCTAACCTCAGCAGAGATACACAAAACGACACTCAGGCTTAGAAGCACTGCTAAGGGTAGAAATGCAGCCTCAAAGGAGGCAGCCCGGTTCATCTCTTACAATCAGTACAGCAAGCAGTAAGGGGCCAGTTCCCATTAATCTAAAGTGTGTTGTTATATGCCTGATGAAGACTAATCACTTATTTATAAAAGGACCTTTAAAAAAATGATAGGAAAAAAGACACTTCAAATGGTTCTTCTGTGGAAACATGGCAGGTCCGAGTACCTGCAGATCCAAACCACAACAGTAAATGCTAGCAGAAGGCCACTGTGAAATAGCCCCCGCCTTGCTCCCAGCAGAGGCACACATGGTACAGTGCATGTCTGCTGTTTCTGACGGTCGGCCGGCTGACTTGGAAGGTGTCCCCTGCAGAACTGCCCGCAGCGCAGGAAATGGGTGGATGTTCCCCGGCCTTTCCAGCAAAGCCTCTTCTCTTACAAAGTTAGTTACAGGGCTTGTTAGTCACAGGGCTTGCCTGACTCTCTATAATGGCCAGAAAAAGCCAACCACCAACCTCGGCGCGGGTTAGCATGAGACCTGGAAGGTCAAGTGGAGAAGGAAGAAGAGATCTTCCTTGTGCCTCTGAAACAGAGGTGCCTCAGATAGATCTCCCTAGACCTGGATCTATACTGTTAAATCTGGTCAGGAGCTGCTGAAAATTTCATTACTACTGTTAGCTGCAAGGTCTAGTAAATGCACTCCACACAGAAAATGCACGTGCAGCCTCCTTGGTGGTGGCAGGCGAAGCAATTTAGGTACAGGCTGAGCAATCACTTCAGCCCTGCCCCCAGTACAGACAGCAACTTGGAAACCATGTCATTTGTTTCTGTGAGGTGTCTTTTCTAAAAGGACTATGTGATATGTTAGAAATAGAAACATGAACAGAGAGAAGCTTCCAATAAAGAGGTCTGGAGTTGCAGATCATGGGGGAGGACAAAAAGAGCAGGGAAGGTGAAGAGGGGGTGGAAGTGCCCAGTCAGGTTAAATTCAGTGAAAGCAAGAAACGGACACTGTAACCTTAGTCATCCAACTGGGTAGCACAAGATGACCCTGAAATGGGGGTAACAAAGATCACCAGTATTACATTATCTTGCAATGCTATTGTAAGATTTATAATTTGATGTGTTTTCCTTTCAGTTTCCTTTTCCAGAGTCAAGGGGGTAGGGAAGAATCAAAGCTTTACTTTAAAAAGTATACTTCTGTCCCAGATGGATAAAGAAGAGCTGGAAAACAAGAATCCTAGTGGTTCGGAAAACAGGAAGACAACTACCACCACCACCTCCAATATATATTATTTATATGAGCTCATGATTTTAAAGCAATTTTAGAAATTTGGAGTATTTAGGACCAGCAGTATTATGGGGCACAACAGTTGACTGTTATGAATATGTTATCATACAGATTTATATATTCATGAAGTTAAACATAGGGATATAGATTCCTCTAAAATCAAGGTCTGATTAATATTTCTGAGATGTTGAAAAGCAAACTGACAAACTTGGGAATTATGGAAGGAAAATCAAAATACAGGAGCAAGAAATAGTCTAAATGTCTAGCCTCCAGAAAAAGGTAAAGTCAAGGACAGTCGTTGTCTTAGAGAAATGACACAAGGACAAATTTAAAACTCAAAAATATTATCTAACTGAAAGTTGTGATCAAATTTGCATCCTGCCTGGGCCATGCAAGATCACAGACTGGAGAGAAAGAGATCAGACCAAGCCACACAAAACACTCGGACAAGCCCTCTGCCAGCTCTGGCAGCCAGCCGTGAGGCACTACAACAGTAAGTAGACAAAGTGTCCTGCCAAGGAGGGAAACCTTAGTCTTAGCCTCTGGATTAAGTCTTCTCTCAAAATAAAAATGGAGAGTAACAGAATCCAACTCATGAGCTGAACCCATTGACTACATCAAAACACAACAGGTACCATTTTACAATAAATGCTTTTCCAGACCTACAAAAAATAAAGGCACCAACAGATGACCAGGTTTACCCCTATCGATCTGCCATAGCAAATACACCAATTTTGGGAGGCAACTGCCCAGGTGGAGGAAGCAGGACAGCAAGGAGGGCTTTTGATTTCCCAGAGAACACCAGATCACTGTTATGTGAAGAAAAGACCCCGTGGGTCTTTCGGTCACCATCTAGCATTGAAAGCATTGGCCTTTTTGTGCTAAATTGATTACGGTGATGTTCAGAGAGCAACAAACTATCCTGCGAAAGAGCACAGTATTGGGGAGAGCATGGTATGAACATCCCAGTATGTTGAGCAGTGCTGTGTTGTCAGTTTATGACAGATCCATCCATAAAAGCAGGTGGAAAGAACACAGTTTTACACCATCTGTATATTATAACTAAGAGCATATACAATAAACAAGAAGAGTTAGAGAGGCTCATGAACAGTAAGAAATGGATTATGGCTAGTATTGCTGAAAACAGGTGGAATGGGTCATGAGACTGGAAAATCAAAATTGATGATGATAACTTGTACTTTAAGGAGAAAATGGCAAAAAGAAAGCAAAAAAGGGTAGCATTTTATGTAAAAATATGCTGCTACTGGTTATAGACATTTCCAAATCACTGTGCTTTGCAATTGCAGTTGTAACTAATAAAACTAAAGGAGAGTTGGTTGGCACATGTTATATCATCAGACTAACAGGCCTTGCTGAATAACAGGACAAGCTGCTCTTTACGCAGCAATCTAGATCATGTAGGAAGAAAAAGTATGCTATCGTGGTGACTTCAAAATAGGGGACATTTAATATATACTTCAAGCAGTCAGTAATACAAATTTTCTGCTTCTAAAAGTAATATAGGACATTTTCTTTACAAATGAGAATAACTCTTTACAAATGAGAATAACTCATACTCTGAGTCTTCAAGAAACCAGACAAGCAGCAAATCATACACAACAATGTATTTTAACAAATCGGGAAAAGCGGAGAAGTTTTTAAGAACCATAGGCTTACCACTACAACTGTGGTATTTAAAAAGAGGAAGACCAGTTATTCTGACATGCTCTCCAGCAAAACAATGGAACAATTAGTTTCAGTTTTCTACTAGCAATGAGTCAGAGGATAAAACAGGAATATCGGTCAGCATGCTTTAGGAAAATAGGTTTCACCAGAGACATCCACGGTTTTCTTACGGTAAGATGATTGGTTCAGCTGGGGCATGGGAGCAGCACTGTTTCCAAGGCTTAGACTAGAGAAAAAAACTTAGTATTGCAGGAAAACATTTATCAATTGCAATGAACAAAGTATGTGTTGGGTTACGAAGTACACACTCAGAGACTGCAAAATAAGAAAATACCAACAAGCCAAAATTCGGTTTTCAGGATCATGCCATGGAGATCTGATCTTAGCCAAATGCTGTCTAACATTTGTTTCTAGTGATTTACGCTAACACGACCTCCTTCCCAACAAAACGGGCAGATGATAGCAGGAATAGCTACTGTTTACAAATTGCCTGGTGAAATGGTCAGAATCCATCTGGGCACATTTCAATTACCTTTCTGTACTTAATAGTCTATGGGAGACTGACTTCTGGGGAGGAAATGTTGGCATTTGTAAAAGGCAGGCACTGCATCCAAACTCCAGCGCAAACCTTTTGTGGAGAAAAGTGGTTACAATTCAAACATAGCATAGACAGGCATTCGCTACATCTCTACCAGTTGTTCAGCAAGTGATCCTCATAGTCTCAGTCATTATTTCCATTCCAGCTTGTCTCCCCTAAACTCTGGTAAGATAGTTGTGTTTCTTCCACACTTTCATGCAGTGGATACACATCATAGACTTTCTTCTTTACTTTCAGGTAGGCTTTTTAAAAAAGCCAAATCCCAGAACATCAACAATCTCTTTTCTCACTATCCTAAAGACAGCCTTGAAAAAAGTATAAAATCTCTTATACAATTCCACTGAGAAACACACCTTTTCACTTAAAAAGGACAAAGACAATTACGCTTTGGAAATATTCTCTGGACAGAGATCTCCCTTGATCCTTCACATGCAAACCAAAGTGAGCAGATGACGCATCTTGAGTTTATAAGATTAAAACAAAAGACAGAAAAGAGAATTTGAAGATATTCTTCCAGTATGGTGTCATTTCTCCTCTTCATTCACATCTCTCCAATTTCAAACAACATATCTAGTGGTTTCCATCAGAACTATAATCGCAGCATCCTCACAGTCCCATGCAGGCAAAGAGCTGCAGTCTAGTTTTATTTTTTTACACCCACAGAGAATTTTGTTTTGTTTTGACCTCTCATTACTCTCCCTCACTCACTTGGCTCCAAACATCAAATTCCGTCTCAGCCATTCAACATCTATTCCACTGAGCTGCTTTTTTGTCTTACCATTACACATACATATTGAACAGCTGGAACCAAGAAAAGGGACAACTAATGATTCTGAAATGTTCCAAAGAAAATGTTTTCACTTTTCCCCAATTTAAAAGTTTTCATTTAAAAACAAAAAAAAAAAAAAGGGGGGGGAGCCTCCCACAAAACCTTACACACACCTTCAAAAACTAAATGAAACATTTCATGTTAAACAAAGCTCTAACTTTTGAAAGAGGAGGTTGGTTTAGTCTTGCTTGCTTGCTTTTATTTCTTATATCACATTAAACATCTAAACAAAGCCCCTGTTGCATCTTGGTGTGAAACCAATTTTTTCATTATCACATGGGAACCAGAATAGAGAGGACCTCTAGCCCTCAAATACCTAGCAAGTTACCAGCCCCAGTGAAAAAACGTACCCTCTGTTTCAGCCTATACCCACAGATAAACAAGACTGAAAGAACCACCAGGAAAAGCAAGAGGTCACATACTCACAAACTAACAACTGCTTTCAGGGCAGATCAGGGTATGTGGGGCAAGGCTAAGAGTGGGGATTTCTAAGCACAAGCTTGTCCAAGTGGAAAAAAGATGGGCATGAGGGAACACCAGCAGCAGCACAGAGCCTTGCTGAATGTAGATGGATCAGGATCTGACCACAGGTTTTGCTGAATGCGGATGGGTCAGGTTCAACCATGGCTGTAACAGTCAATTCCACAAAAGCAGTCTTAATTACCTTCAGGATAACACTGGAAAAATCTCCAACTCGGAAATCCAAACCAGTATCTGTTTTGTGAAAAAACAGGGAAATACCCCATCCAGTGAGAACAAGCTATAGCATAAAACAGAGGAGATGGCATTTCAGGTTGTACAGGTCGTTCAGTGATAGTGCGACAGGGGCTACAGCCACAGTGCCAGTACCAGCCCTGGTTCTGCAGCGCGAAGCAAAGGACTAACGCGTCTGGCAGGAAGAGTTTCAACACCGGCAGTGTAGAAAGCCTTTAGAGAATTCCCACTTTAGTTGGATACTAGTTTTGCTAGCTAAGCTGCTAATTTAGCACTCTGCCTGTCCAAACACTCACACGGATACTGAGATGCACGGCTTCCTCTCTCACTGCTTGCCTCTCTTTACAAGAGTTCGTAGCGATGCTCAGCAAGCCCAGGACACAAGCCCAGAGCACCAGCCACTCACGGACATGTTAATAGGACCGTCACAGGCTAGTGACCTCCAGAGCCTTTGCGAGGTCCCAGAGGGACTAAAAAAAAATGGTGTGTCTCTCTAAAGTACGCTCAATGACTGAAGTGATGAGTGCATGTAAAAATTCTGTGTATTAACTACATTACTACCTTAGTCCCAAATGGACATAGGTTTAATTACAGTATGTGGTGCTTGTATACACACGTGCATGCAACTAGCCATGCTTGAATTTTACAGCAGTACACAGAAAATAAGACTAGGCATTTTTGCACATGCCTGATGTTCCCCAAATCATCTTTTGGTTCTCGAATATGCCCTTGTAGTAGTCACCTGACAGAAATATATGATCACTGCTAATCATGAGATGCAATAGCTACAATTTTTTTCCCCTTAAATGCCATTTGTTAAATCCTTATGATTATTTAACACACACATACAGTTTTACAACTATGTATCAAAGACCAGAACTACACTGAAAGTAGAAACTATAAACTGATGGAAAGATACATTCACTTTACATTCAGAAATGTGTTTCAAACTGAAGAGTGCAATCTCCTTATTTTCCATATATGATCTGGCAAGTCTGACCATCTGCATCCTGCAGTAAGTTGTAGAATCAGACAATCTTCATCAGTCTGGATTTACCTTAACAATATCAACATATCATTTTTACCACCTTTGCAAAAACAATCCGTTTCTACCAAGCACATCTCACAGTAATAAGCTTTCCAATTTTCCACAGAAAAATGCTTTTCAGGGAAGCAGGAAGGGGAGGAATGAAGAAATATAATACAGTCAGAAATCTATTATTTCAGCCTTCCTCACCAAAAAACCCCCTTCGGAGTGTAGGCAAGTGGGCTTCACAAGTGGCAAAGGGACCCTTCTATGTCTACACACAAGCAAGAGGTTCCTCATCTTGACTGGGTCATTAAATGTGAATTGCGTATATTCTATAACAAAGCATGGCTTTGCCTTAAGATTCTTCTTTATAAGAGAGAGAAATGACGAAATATATGGACTTGTTTTTGCAAGAATGTCTAGTTGTGTCCAAACATCTAGTTTTTCCTACAGTAAAAAAAAAAAAAAGGAACTGAGTGAGATTAGATATATGAAATCTTTGCTTCCTGTTCACCCTCGAGAACAGCAGTGAGATATTAACATGAATTTCTCAGCTTATGAAATGGAGGAGATAAACTGCCTATGTGAAAGAGTTAATGTTATCTCAAGTGCTTGATGGGTCTTTGAGTTCAGACTTAACAAAAACAAAGAGAAGAAACGATAAAGCATTAGACAGCCTGACCAAGCATCCTCTGCCTCTCAGTTACAACCTGACAAACTCTGTAGCTCAGATCACAGTCTGAGTTTTATGCCATTATTGCAGCATTTCTCTAGACAGGTCTTCACAAAAAGAAGAGGTTTTAGACCAACTATTTATAATGCAATAGGTAAGCAGAATTAAAATAGACATACACACCTTTGAGCTGTCACCATACATCCTGAACCAAAAGGAGGCAGATGAACATTTCTTTTTTGTTTTGGAATTGATTTTAAATAATGTGATGGCCTCTGTACTGGTTCTGACTCCTCTTATTGGTAGATGCCCAAACTCCACAGGTTGAAGAAATGACAAATTTTGCTGTATTTCAATATGCATTACAGTGTGAGTCACAGTTAAACCATGCTCGGAAGGAAGTATTCCTTGTAGGTGGTGTGGAAACAGCTAATTTGGTAAAAAGCTGTTACACTAAAACTATCAACCATCAATTCTATAAGTGTACTATTAGATCAGAATTCCTGACATGTTTTGGTGGCACATAACTTCTGTGAAGGCATCACTTTGTGAACTGATTATTAATTTTAATTCTTTTAAAACCTTTAAACAATACTCAGAAAATTTATTCTCGAGCCTTTCCATGACACCAATGTGCAGATCTTTACAGGGGCTGCACAACTAAGAAAACCCAGCTGACCTAGGAGGCAACGGGGCTCCTTGGCATCGCTATAACCATTATTCAAATCAGTTATTAATTTATTTCAAAGCATTCCCCAAGCCTGGCAGCTACCGCTCCAGAGGTTAGCATGAAATACATGTGAGACAGTGATGCCAAATCACTCAAGGCCACACGCGGCTTTAGCCTCTCGCTGATCATAAGCTAGAAGACTCTACAGGTTCACAACAATAAAATACTTGAGATTGCTCAAGACTGCTTGAAAGTCCTGGAATAAACCACCTAATTTCACACATGGTTCACGCACCACTAAAATTCAATTGTGTTTACTTCTTTCAGTGGAAACCAAAGGCACTCAGCACCCAAAATGTCCTTCCTTTTTTTCGCCGAGCCAACACACCAAATCTGCTGTTTAAAGCTGGCTGGATCCCTGCCCCAAGAAGGAGGGGCCAACCACTGACTCTTTTTGTTATAATGCTAACTCCACTGTGGAAACTAAGCCATGCAGTGATTTGGGGTCCAAAAGCATCAAGTCATACATCATGAAAAAAGGGAAACAAACCCTCCAAAGAGGAGTAACTTCCAACACAAAACTTCCCAGGGTGGCCCTAAGCACTCATCAGCAGAAGCACAAGGAAAGAGCGCAGGTTCAGAAACACAGTCATTTAACAACATTCCTAAAGTATAACACAACATCATATCAGTCATTTCATATGACTGAATACCCCATGACAAGTCCAAGAAGCATCTGCAAAAACATTCCATACTTTCCAGGAGAAAGAGGAGGAGGGGATCATACAAAGAGTTACGAAGCCTCTGTATTAGCCTTTTTGGTTGCCCGTGTATCATGCACTCACGCTTACCTGACCAAGGGAAGGAAGGGTTGCATACGCCATGGGCTGATTCATCATTCCTTTCTGCTTCATGATGAGCATGCGTTTCTGTTCCTCGCTCAGGTGCGCCATCTGAGCTTGCATCTGTGGCTGCTGGGACTGCTGCTGCTGGATGTACGGCATCATGGGGTTCTTGCTGGGATTTGCCATTGGTGGGGTCATTCTCTGACTCAGCTCAGCATTGAAGTGGGTTAGAGGTTTGGTGTTGCCGTAAGAAAGCATATTGGGCTGTTTGCTTAAGGAGTTTGTGCCCAGATTATTTGGCTGCTGACTGATCATATTCAGGTGATTTTGAGGGAGGTAGTTATTAATTGTGGTCTTCTGTGAATTGTTTGCCATAGGAGGCACTATTGGGTTTTGGTTGTTAAAGGCTTGGGGATACATCATTGGACTATTTGGTTTGTCTGCACTGAAGGGTCCTCCGTATGGACTAGATGGAGGGCCCACAGGTGACCAGCTTGAGGGTTGATTTGGATGCTGCTGCTGCTGCTGCTTCTGCTGCATGAGCTTCGCTCTTTGCTGCTGCTGCGCTGCCATTTGCTTCAGCTGTTCAGCTGGAGACAAGTCAGCACTTGGTATATTCACAGGCCCAGGCCCTGATCCTGCCACAGTTGCTGCTCCTGGATTCATAAGATAGCCATTTCCAGACCGCGTCTGCGTCTGGCCTGGAGTATGGGCCTGGTTGGGAGTTTGAGGTGACTGAACAACACAGTTTGCTGGTGAGCCGGCAGGGATTGGAGCTGGCGGGGCGCTGGAGGCAGAAGCTATGCTAGAGTTTGTGGAGACGTTTGAAAATGGAGGACCGGAAGAAGAAGGCCTCACCTGGGGAGACCCTAGCGGGACATGAGCAAATGGAGAATGAGATGGATCACTTTTCACGCTTGCGCTCTCTTGAGTCTCTGTGGCAGGCCTGGGAAATTCTGGCTCCTTCTTCTCTTCAAAGTCTTCATTGAACAAATCTTGTATATCATCTTCTGGAACGGTGTTTGCTAGTTCGTCTATTAGTTCCTGCCACTCTTGGTCGTTCAGGTTAATGTCTGAGAAGAGCTTGTTCTGATTTGAAAGAGATGTTTCAGAAGTGTCTATGCAGCTGGGGTCATCCAAAGGCTCTTGCTTTAGCTCCTTGTTCTGCAGGATGTTAAAACTATCATCTATCTCGTTGCAACCATTGACGGGGAGCTTTATCTCAGAAAGCCCACCGTTTTTACCCAAATCATCTAGACCACTACCATGAGTTCCACTGTTCTGCAGAGGCAGGGGAGCTTTCATGTCAAGCTGGTGAAGAGGAGAAACAGCGGGCAAAGGCAAATTATTGGGCAAACTGTTGATTGCCTCAATGCCTGGTACATCCTTCCGTATCCGCTTGCTGGTCGGAGAAAAGCTCCCATCACAAACTCCATTCTGCTGTTCTCCATTGAGAGGTGAACGTGCGCCTTCCAACTTCCTTTTGACCGTCTCTTGAAGCTTAAAGCAAAACAAGAGAAAAAAAAAATTAACCAGTTGCAGAGACAAAAAAAGTGCTGATGAGCCTTGTGACAGATACTCCTCATCAAGCCTGCTAGTGATAATAGGTTTTAAAAACTCTGATTAGGAAGTTTCCTTGATTTCACTCTTATACCTTGATCAATTTGAGAAGACAGGCTAAAATAAACAAACAAACCCAAACCTGCCCCTGAATAGGACAGCAGAGGTCCATACTTGCAGAACTGTAAAATACACCTGTACTGACCAAGCTACCTGAATTTTATGGAGAAAGCAGAATAATTCAAGTTGTTGGTGCCTAACACAGTGATGAGACTTTTCACAAAACACTAAGCAGTGTCTACTGAAAGTTCATCTCCTTTAAGGAGTCTTAAATTGGTGTCATGGTTTAACCCCAACTGCTAACCAAATACCGCGCAGCCACTCGCTCACTTCCCCTCTCCCTGGTGGGGTGGGGAGGCGAATCAGAAAGAAAGGAAAACTCGTGGGTTAAGATAAAAA